>RZOE01000086.1:0-23147 GCA_003992445.1 Leishmania aethiopica
TACGCGATGGCGGCCGTTCTCGAGAAGTGCAGCTTCATCAACGGCGCGCCGCAAAAAACACGCTGTGCCCCGGGCTGGTGGAGATGGCGCGCAAGGCGAAGGTCTTCGTCGGCGGTGACGACTTCAAGAGCGGTCAGACCAAGATGAAGAGCGCCCTGGTGGAGTTCTTTGTCGGCGCCGGCATCAAGCCCGAGTGCATCGTCAGCTACAACCACCTCGGCAACAACGATGGCTACAACCTGTCCAGCCACAAGCAGTTCTGCTCGAAAGAGATTACCAAGAGCAACGTGGTGGACGACATGATCAATTCCAACCGGGTGCTCTTCCCCCAAGGTGCGGAAAGCCGGACCACTGCATCGTCATCAAGTACGTTCCCTACGTCGGGGACAGCAAGCGCGCACTGGACGAGTACACCTTCTCCATCTTCATGGCGGCCAGCAGACAGTGGTGCTGCACAACACCTGCGAGGACTCGCTGCTTGCAGCGCCGCTCATCATTGACCTTATCGTGCTCACCGAGCTAATGGAGCGCGTCACGATCAGCGCCAGCGACGACATGCAGACGCCGCCACCAGCGTCCTTCGAGCACATGGAGACGGTGCTGTCCATCCTGTCCTACCTGCTCAAGGCGCCCGCCGTGCCGAGGGCACGCCGGTTGTTAACGCGCTCAATCGTCAGAAGGCGGCCATCGAGAACGTGCTGCGTGCCATGATTGGGCTTCCGCCCGACAGCGACATGCTGCTCGAGTGCCGCGTTCCCTTCATACGCGAGGAGCACGTCAACGGCAAGTGACCCCGCCACCCCTAAAGCCCTCTCGTCGGCCATATATATATATATATATATTTCCCTCCCTACTTCCTTGACAACCCCTTCTCTGTGCGACGCGGAACAACTCTTGTGCGACCTGCCACGCCCGCCCCCTCCCACCCCCACACATGCATCTACATACGTTCACGGGCTCTGCAGCAGTGCCGCTGCGATATCGCGTCGCTGTGACTCTGTATGTGTATAGGTATGTGTGCGACGCAGCGTGGGAGGGTGGACGGGGTCACAGCTGGCGCAGCGACTCTCCGTCCCACCGACACGATCCCGTCCTTTTCCACACCGAAGACGGCGGCGACCACGGGTGGTGAATGCGATCCGAGACGCAGCCCCATGCGTGCGTTCCATCTGGCAGCTGTGGACGCTGCCTGTGGATAGGTGTAGAGTTCCGTATGATAACATCGACTCTGGCTCGCCCAGCTTTCTGTTGATCCCCTCTGCGCGCATCTGCGACCACATCGCTGCGGAGGGCCACGCTGCAAAGGACGAGTCCAATCGCTGTCAGGAGGAGGCGGGATGGTTCGAGGACCGGCGACACGGCCGAGGAGTCGTACAACGACACGAAGCGCGAGCGCCGTGCGCAGAGCTTGTTGCGCATGCACTGGCAGCGCGGCCCTGTCGTTGATCTCCCAACATCTCCCGCCCCTCTCTCTCTGCGGTCATCACACGCGGCTGTTTCTGCTGGCCGCCTCGGCTTTCACTTCTTCTCCGTTTCACGCGAATCTCACACAGCGACGCGCTTTAGCTGGGCGGACGCGCGTCGCCGCTCCGCGCTGCTACGGGTTTTCTGAGCGGCTCGTTCCCCGAAGCGGACGACGTGCTGCGAGACGAGCGCTGGTCCACGCGAGGAGGAAATAGAGAGCTCGACTCCACCCACCAATGGCGATCACGACCCCCTCTCCCCTCCCTCCTACGACTTCGCCGCGCTCCCCCTCCCGCGTTCTCCCACGACAACGCCGCGCTTTCGGAGTGGCTCTCTGCAACTGCGTGCCCTCGGCACCCCTCCCGTGACGCCTGCCGGTGCCCCAGGCAGGCGTGCGAGCGGTTTGGCGGTGACGCGCTGCCTGCCCATCCGCCATCCTCCCCCCCCTTCTCGTCGTTCTCCCCACTCTCCTCTTCGTCTCTCTCTCTTGCAGCGCCATCCACCGGGTACTCGCTCTTCCGGAACTGCTCCGCTCGCGCCCATCGGCAGTGCCACACCTCATTACACGCCAGCACGCACATCAGTTGCCATTCCATTGTTCAGCCTCTGCAGTAGCCCCCACACGCTCTTCGCTCCCTCTCCGTATCCCCCCCTCTCCCCCCCCCCCAAACACACACTTCCTTCTCCATCACCACCACTGGAAGATGCCGACAGTGCACGTGAAGAGCGACAAGGTGAAGTACACGCCTGAGGTGATCGAGTCGCTGTATGACTATGCCACGACGCGCGTGAGCCTCAACACAGACGGCGCGGTGGAGGTGGAGCCGACGAAGTCCCGACTGGTGTTCCGCACGGCGCGCCAGGTGCGCGCGTGGCGTGATGCTGGTCGGCTGGTGCGGCAACAACGGCACGACAGTGACAGCGGGTATCCTTGCGAACAAGATGGGCCTGAAGTGGCGCACGCGGCGCGGCATGCAGTCGGCCAACTATTTTGGCTCCATCACTCAGTCCAGCACCATCAAGCTGGGCATGACGCGCGACCTGGACGAGATCTTCGTGCCGCTCAAGGACTTGGTGCCGATGGTGTCGCCCGACAACCTGGTTATCGGCGGGTGGGACTGCAACAACATGAACCGCGGCGCCGCGAGGCGGCGCGCCGCCGTTCTGGAGGTGCAGGTGCAGGACGCGCTCTACGATCATATGAAAAAGTTGCGCCCGCTGCCGGCCATCTTCGATATTGACTTCGTCGCGGCGAACCAGAAGGATCGCGCGAACAATGTGCTCGACACGTGCAACCGCTGGGAGGCAGTGGAGCAGGTGCGCAAGGACATCCGCGACTTCAAGTCGGCCAACGAGCTGGACAAGGTGATTGTGCTGTGGACTGCAAATACAGAGCGCTTCAGCGAGCACCGCGACGGCGTCCACGACACGGCCGAGAACCTGCTGGTGGCGTTGAAGCGCAACGAGTCGGAGCTGGCTCCGTCCACACTGTACGCGATGGCGGCCGTTCTCGAGAAGTGCAGCTTCAAACGGCGCGCCGCAAAACACGCTGTGCCCCGGGCTGGTGGAGATGGCGCGCAAGGCGAAGGTCTTCGTCGGCGGTGACGACTTCAAGAGCGGTCAGACCAAGATGAAGAGCGCCCTGGTGGAGTTCTTTGTCGGCGCCGGCATCAAGCCCGAGTGCATCGTCAGCTACAACCACCTCGGCAACAACGATGGCTACAACCTGTCCAGCCACAAGCAGTTCTGCTCGAAAGAGATTACCAAGAGCAACGTGGTGGACGACATGATCAATTCCAACCGGGTGCTCTTCCCCAAGGTGCGGGAAAGCCGGACCACTGCATCGTCATCAAGTACGTTCCCTACGTCGGGGACAGCAAGCGCGCACTGGACGAGTACACCTTCTCCATCTTCATGGGCGGCCAGCAGACAGTGGTGCTGCACAACACCTGCGAGGACTCGCTGCTTGCAGCGCCGCTCATCATTGACCTTATCGTGCTCACCGAGCTAATGGAGCGCGTCACGATCAGCGCCAGCGACGACATGCAGACGCCGCCACCAGCGTCCTTCGAGCACATGGAGACGGTGCTGTCCATCCTGTCCTACCTGCTCAAGGCGCCCGCCGTGCCCGAGGGCACGCCGGTTGTTAACGCGCTCAATCGTCAGAAGGCGGCCATCGAGAACGTGCTGCGTGCCATGATTGGGCTTCCGCCGACAGCGACATGCTGCTCGAGTGCCGCGTTCCCTTCATACGCGAGGAGCACGTCAACGGCAAGTGACCCCGCCACCCCTAAAGGCCCTCTCGTCGGCCATATATATATATATATATATTTCCCTCCCTACTTCCTTGACAACCCCTTCTCTGTGCGACGCGGAACAACTCTTGTGCGACCTGCCACCGCCCGCCCCTCCCACCCCACACATGCATCTACATACGTTCACGGCTCTGCAGCAGTGCCGCTGCGATATCGCGTCGCTGTGACTCTGTATGTGTATAGGTATGTGTGCGACGCAGCGTGGGAGGGTGGACGGGGTCACAGCTGGCGCAGCGACTCTCCGTCCACCGACACGATCCCGTCCTTTTCCACACCGAAGACGGCGGCGACCACGGGTGGTGAATGCGATCCGAGACGCAGCCCATGCGTGCGTTCCATCTGGCAGCTGTGGACGCTGCCTGTGGATAGGTGTAGAGTTCCGTATGATAACATCGACTCTGGCTCGCCCAGCTTTCTGTTGATCCCCTCTGCGCGCATCTGCGACCACATCGCTGCGGAGGGCCACGCTGCAAAGGACGAGTCCAATCGCTGTCAGGAGGAGGCGGGATGGTTCGAGGACCGGCGACACGGCCGAGGAGTCGTACAACGACACGAAGCGCGAGCGCCGTGCGCAGAGCTTGTTGGCGCATGCACTGGCAGCGCGGCCCTGTCGTTGATCTCCCAACATCTCCCGCCCCTCTCTCTCTGCGGTCATCACACGCGGCTGTTTCTGCTGGCCGCCTCGGCTTTCATTCTTCTCCGTTTCACGCGAATCTCACACAGCGACGCGCTTTAGCTGGGCGGACGCGCGTCGCCGCTCCGCGCTGCTACGGGTTTTCTGAGCGGCTCGTTCCCCGAAGCGGACGACGTGCTGCGAGACGAGCGCTGGTCCACGCGAGGAGGAAATAGAGAGCTCGACTCCACCCACCAATGGCGATCACGACCCCCTCTCCCCTCCCTCCTACGACTTCGCCGCGCTCCCCTCCCGCGTTCTCCACGACAACGCCGCGCTTTCGGAGTGGCTCTCTGCAACTGCGTGCCCTCGGCACCCCTCCCGTGACGCCTGCCGGTGCCCAGGCAGGCGTGCGAGCGGTTTGGCGGTGACGCGCTGCCTGCCCATCCGCCATCCTCCCCCCCTTCTCGTCGTTCTCCCCACTCTCCTCTTCGTCTCTCTCTCTTGCAGCGCCATCCACCGGGTACTCGCTCTTCCGGAACTGCTCCGCTCGCGCCCATCGGCAGTGCCACACCTCATTACACGCCAGCACGCACATCAGTTGCCATTCCATTGTTCAGCCTCTGCAGTAGCCCCCACACGCTCTTCGCTCCCTCTCCGTATCCCCCCTCTCCCCCTCCTCCAAACACACACTTCCTTCTCCATCACCACCACTGGAAGATGCCGCAGTGCACGTGAAGAGCGACAAGGTGAAGTACACGCCTGAGGTGATCGAGTCGCTGTATGACTATGCCACGACGCGCGTGAGCCTCAACACAGACGGCGCGGTGGAGGTGGAGCCGACGAAGTCCCGACTGGTGTTCCGCACGGCGCGCCAGGTGCCGCGCGTGGGCGTGATGCTGGTCGCTGGTGCGGCAACAACGGCACGACAGTGACAGCGGGTATCCTTGCGAACAAGATGGGCCTGAAGTGGCGCACGCGGCGCGGCATGCAGTCGGCCAACTATTTTGGCTCCATCACTCAGTCCAGCACCATCAAGCTGGGCATGACGCGCGACCTGGACGAGATCTTCGTGCCGCTCAAGGACTTGGTGCCGATGGTGTCGCCCGACAACCTGGTTATCGGCGGGTGGGGCTGCAACAACATGAACCTCGGCGACGCGATGCGGCGCGCCGCCGTTCTGGAGGTGCAGGTGCAGGACGCGCTCTACGATCATATGAAAAAGTTGCGCCCGCTGCCGGCCATCTTCGATATTGACTTCGTCGCGGCGAACCAGAAGGATCGCGCGAACAATGTGCTCGACACGTGCAACCGCTGGGAGGCAGTGGAGCAGGTGCGCAAGGACATCCGCGACTTCAAGTCGGCCAACGAGCTGGACAAGGTGATTGTGCTGTGGACTGCAAATACAGAGCGCTTCAGCGAGCACCGCGACGGCGTCCACGACACGGCCGAGAACCTGCTGGTGGCGTTGAAGCGCAACGAGTCGGAGCTGGCTCCGTCCACACTGTACGCGATGGCGGCCGTTCTCGAGAAGTGCAGCTTCATCAACGGCGCGCCGCAAAACACGCTGTGCCCCGGGCTGGTGGAGATGGCGCGCAAGGCGAAGGTCTTCGTCGGCGGTGACGACTTCAAGAGCGGTCAGACCAAGATGAAGAGCGCCCTGGTGGAGTTCTTTGTCGGCGCCGGCATCAAGCCCGAGTGCATCGTCAGCTACAACCACCTCGGCAACAACGATGGCTACAACCTGTCCAGCCACAAGCAGTTCTGCTCGAAAGAGATTACCAAGAGCAACGTGGTGGACGACATGATCAATTCCAACCGGGTGCTCTTCCCCCAAGGTGCGGGAAAGCCGGACCACTGCATCGTCATCAAGTACGTTCCCTACGTCGGGGACAGCAAGCGCGCACTGGACGAGTACACCTTCTCCATCTTCATGGGCGGCCAGCAGACAGTGGTGCTGCACAACACCTGCGAGGACTCGCTGCTTGCAGCGCCGCTCATCATTGACCTTATCGTGCTCACCGAGCTAATGGAGCGCGTCACGATCAGCGCCAGCGACGACATGCAGACGCCGCCACCAGCGTCCTTCGAGCACATGGAGACGGTGCTGTCCATCCTGTCCTACCTGCTCAAGGCGCCCGCCGTGCCCGAGGGCACGCCGGTTGTTAACGCGCTCAATCGTCAGAAGGCGGCCATCGAGAACGTGCTGCGTGCCATGATTGGGCTTCCGCCCGACAGCGACATGCTGCTCGAGTGCCGCGTTCCCTTCATACGCGAGGAGCACGTCAACGGCAAGTGACCCCGCCACCCCTAAAGGCCCTCTCGTCGGCCATATATATATATATATATATTTCCCTCCCTACTTCCTTGACAACCCCTTCTCTGTGCGACGCGGAACAACTCTTGTGCGACCTGCCACCGCCCGCCCCTCCCACCCCCACACATGCATCTACATACGTTCACGGGCTCTGCAGCAGTGCCGCTGCGATATCGCGTCGCTGTGACTCTGTATGTGTATAGGTATGTGTGCGACGCAGCGTGGGAGGGTGGACGGGGTCACAGCTGGCGCAGCGACTCTCCGTCCCACCGACACGATCCCGTCCTTTTCCACACCGAAGACGGCGGCGACCACGGGTGGTGAATGCGATCCGAGACGCAGCCCATGCGTGCGTTCCATCTGGCAGCTGTGGACGCTGCCTGTGGATAGGTGTAGAGTTCCGTATGATAACATCGACTCTGGCTCGCCCAGCTTTCTGTTGATCCCCTCTGCGCGCATCTGCGACCACATCGCTGCGGAGGGCCACGCTGCAAAGGACGAGTCCAATCGCTGTCAGGAGGAGGCGGGATGGTTCGAGGACCGGCGACACGGCCGAGGAGTCGTACAACGACACGAAGCGCGAGCGCCGTGCGCAGAGCTTGTTGGCGCATGCACTGGCAGCGCGGCCCTGTCGTTGATCTCCCAACATCTCCCGCCCTCTCTCTCTGCGGTCATCACACGCGGCTGTTTCTGCTGGCCGCCTCGGCTTTCACTTCTTCTCCGTTTCACGCGAATCTCACACAGCGACGCGCTTTAGCTGGGCGGACGCGCGTCGCCGCTCCGCGCTGCTACGGGTTTTCTGAGCGGCTCGTTCCCCGAAGCGGACGACGTGCTGCGAGACGAGCGCTGGTCCACGCGAGGAGGAAATAGAGAGCTCGACTCCACCCACCAATGGCGATCACGACCCCCTCTCCCCTCCCTCCTACGACTTCGCCGCGCTCCCCTCCGCGTTCTCCCACGACAACGCCGCGCTTTCGGAGTGGCTCTCTGCAACTGCGTGCCCTCGGCACCCCTCCCGTGACGCCTGCCGGTGCCCTAGGCAGGCGTGCGAGCGGTTTGGCGGTGACGCGCTGCCTGCCCATCCGCCATCCTCCCCCCTTCTCGTCGTTCTCCCCACTCTCCTCTTCGTCTCTCTCTCTTGCAGCGCCATCCACCGGGTACTCGCTCTTCCGGAACTGCTCCGCTCGCGCCCATCGGCAGTGCCACACCTCATTACACGCCAGCACGCACATCAGTTGCCATTCCATTGTTCAGCCTCTGCAGTAGCCCCCACACGCTCTTCGCTCCCTCTCCGTATCCCCCCCTCTCCCCCCTCCTCCAAACACACACTTCCTTCTCCATCACCACCACTGGAAGATGCCGGCAGTGCACGTGAAGAGCGACAAGGTGAAGTACACGCCTGAGGTGATCGAGTCGCTGTATGACTATGCCACGACGCGCGTGAGCCTCAACACAGACGGCGCGGTGGAGGTGGAGCCGACGAAGTCCCGACTGGTGTTCCGCACGGCGCGCCAGGTGCCGCGCGTGGGCGTGATGCTGGTCGGCTGGTGCGGCAACAACGGCACGACAGTGACAGCGGGTATCCTTGCGAACAAGATGGGCCTGAAGTGGCGCACGCGGCGCGGCATGCAGTCGGCCAACTATTTTGGCTCCATCACTCAGTCCAGCACCATCAAGCTGGGCATGACGCGCGACCTGGACGAGATCTTCGGGCCGCTCAAGGTTTGGTGCCGATGGTGTCGCCCGACAACCTGGTTATCGGGGGGGGGGACTGCAACAACATGACCCTCGGCGACGCGATGCGGCGCGCCGCCGTTCTGGAGGTGCAGGTGCAGGACGCGCTCTACGATCATATGAAAAAGTTGCGCCCGCTGCCGGCCATCTTCGATATTGACTTCGTCGCGGCGAACCAGAAGGATCGCGCGAACAATGTGCTCGACACGTGCAACCGCTGGGAGGCAGTGGAGCAGGTGCGCAAGGACATCCGCGACTTCAAGTCGGCCAACGAGCTGGACAAGGTGATTGTGCTGTGGACTGCAAATACAGAGCGCTTCAGCGAGCACCGCGACGGCGTCCACGACACGGCCGAGAACCTGCTGGTGGCGTTGAAGCGCAACGAGTCGGAGCTGGCTCCGTCCACACTGTACGCGATGGCGGCCGTTCTCGAGAAGTGCAGCTTCATCAACGGCGCGCCGCAAAACACGCTGTGCCCGGGCTGGTGGAGATGGCGCGCAAGGCGAAGGTCTTCGTCGGCGGTGACGACTTCAAGAGCGGTCAGACCAAGATGAAGAGCGCCCTGGTGGAGTTCTTTGTCGGCGCCGGCATCAAGCCCGAGTGCATCGTCAGCTACAACCACCTCGGCAACAACGATGGCTACAACCTGTCCAGCCACAAGCAGTTCTGCTCGAAGAGATTACCAAGAGCAACGTGGTGGACGACATGATCAATTCCAACCGGGTGCTCTTCCCCCAAGGTGCGGGAAAGCCGGACCACTGCATCGTCATCAAGTACGTTCCCTACGTCGGGGACAGCAAGCGCGCACTGGACGAGTACACCTTCTCCATCTTCATGGCGGCCAGCAGACAGTGGTGCTGCACAACACCTGCGAGGACTCGCTGCTTGCAGCGCCGCTCATCATTGACCTTATCGTGCTCACCGAGCTAATGGAGCGCGTCACGATCAGCGCCAGCGACGACATGCAGACGCCGCCACCAGCGTCCTTCGAGCACATGGAGACGGTGCTGTCCATCCTGTCCTACCTGCTCAAGGCGCCCGCCGTGCCCGAGGGCACGCCGGTTGTTAACGCGCTCAATCGTCAGAAGGCGGCCATCGAGAACGTGCTGCGTGCCATGATTGGGCTTCCGCCCGACAGCGACATGCTGCTCGAGTGCCGCGTTCCCTTCATACGCGAGGAGCACGTCAACGGCAAGTGACCCCGCCACCCCTAAAGGCCCTCTCGTCGGCCATATATATATATATATATATATTTCCCTCCTACTTCCTTGACAACCCCTTCTCTGTGCGACGCGGAACAACTCTTGTGCGACCTGCCACCGCCCGCCCCTCCCACCCCCACACATGCATCTACATACGTTCACGGGCTCTGCAGCAGTGCCGCTGCGATATCGCGTCGCTGTGACTCTGTATGTGTATAGGTATGTGTGCGACGCAGCGTGGGAGGGTGGACGGGGTCACAGCTGGCGCAGCGACTCTCCGTCCCACCGACACGATCCCGTCCTTTTCCACACCGAAGACGGCGGCGACCACGGGTGGTGAATGCGATCCGAGACGCAGCCCCATGCGTGCGTTCCATCTGGCAGCTGTGGACGCTGCCTGTGGATAGGTGTAGAGTTCCGTATGATAACATCGACTCTGGCTCGCCCAGCTTTCTGTTGATCCCCTCTGCGCGCATCTGCGACCACATCGCTGCGGAGGGCCACGCTGCAAAGGACGAGTCCAATCGCTGTCAGGAGGAGGCGGGATGGTTCGAGGACCGGCGACACGGCCGAGGAGTCGTACAACGACACGAAGCGCGAGCGCCGTGCGCAGAGCTTGTTGGCGCATGCACTGGCAGCGCGGCCCTGTCGTTGATCTCCCAACATCTCCCGCCCCTCTCTCTCTGCGGTCATCACACGCGGCTGTTTCTGCTGG
Source organism: Leishmania aethiopica (assembly GCA_003992445.1). Taxonomy (NCBI): domain Eukaryota; phylum Euglenozoa; class Kinetoplastea; order Trypanosomatida; family Trypanosomatidae; genus Leishmania; species Leishmania aethiopica. Next base: position 10,361 of record RZOE01000086.1, read on the forward strand.
CCGCCTCGGCTTTCACTTCTTCTCCGTTTCACGCGAATCTCACACAGCGACGCGCTTTAGCTGGGCGGACGCGCGTCGCCGCTCCGCGCTGCTACGGGTTTTCTGAGCGGCTCGTTCCCCGAAGCGGACGACGTGCTGCGAGACGAGCGCTGGTCCACGCGAGGAGGAAATAGAGAGCTCGACTCCACCCACCAATGGCGATCACGACCCCCTCTCCCCTCCCCTCCTACGACTTCGCCGCGCTCCCCCTCCCGCGTTCTCCCACGACAACGCCGCGCTTTCGGAGTGGCTCTCTGCAACTGCGTGCCCTCGGCACCCCTCCCGTGACGCCTGCCGGTGCCCCAGGCAGGCGTGCGAGCGTTTGGCGGTGACGCGCTGCCTGCCCATCCGCCATCCTCCCCCCCCCTTCTCGTCGTTCTCCCCACTCTCCTCTTCGTCTCTCTCTCTTGCAGCGCCATCCACCGGGTACTCGCTCTTCCGGAACTGCTCCGCTCGCGCCCATCGGCAGTGCCACACCTCATTACACGCCAGCACGCACATCAGTTGCCATTCCATTGTTCAGCCTCTGCAGTAGCCCCCACACGCTCTTCGCTCCCTCTCCGTATCCCCCCTCTCCCCCCTCCTCCAAACACACACTTCCTTCTCCATCACCACCACTGGAAGATGCCGCAGTGCACGTGAAGAGCGACAAGGTGAAGTACACGCCTGAGGTGATCGAGTCGCTGTATGACTATGCCACGACGCGCGTGAGCCTCAACACAGACGGCGCGGTGGAGGTGGAGCCGACGAAGTCCCGACTGGTGTTCCGCACGGCGCGCCAGGTGCCGCGCGTGGGCGTGATGCTGGTCGGCTGGTGCGGCAACAACGGCACGACAGTGACAGCGGGTATCCTTGCGAACAAGATGGCCTGAAGTGGCGCACGCGGCGCGGCATGCAGTCGGCCAACTATTTTGGCTCCATCACTCAGTCCAGCACCATCAAGCTGGGCATGACGCGCGACCTGGACGAGATCTTCGTGCCGCTCAAGGACTTGGTGCCGATGGTGTCGCCCGACAACCTGGTTATCGGCGGGTGGGGCTGCAACAACATGAACCTCGGCGACGCGATGCGGCGCGCCGCCGTTCTGGAGGTGCAGGTGCAGGACGCGCTCTACGATCATATGAAAAAGTTGCGCCCGCTGCCGGCCATCTTCGATATTGACTTTCGTCGCGGCGAACCAGAAGGATCGCGCGAACAATGTGCTCGACACGTGCAACCGCTGGGAGGCAGTGGAGCAGGTGCGCAAGGACATCCGCGACTTCAAGTCGGCCAACGAGCTGGACAAGGTGATTGTGCTGTGGACTGCAAATACAGAGCGCTTCAGCGAGCACCGCGACGGCGTCCACGACACGGCCGAGAACCTGCTGGTGGCGTTGAAGCGCAACGAGTCGGAGCTGGCTCCGTCCACACTGTACGCGATGGCGGCCGTTCTCGAGAAGTGCAGCTTCATCAACGGCGCGCCGCAAAACACGCTGTGCCCCGGGCTGGTGGAGATGGCGCGCAAGGCGAAGGTCTTCGTCGGCGGTGACGACTTCAAGAGCGGTCAGACCAAGATGAAGAGCGCCCTGGTGGAGTTCTTTGTCGGCGCCGGCATCAAGCCCGAGTGCATCGTCAGCTACAACCACCTCGGCAACAACGATGGCTACAACCTGTCCAGCCACAAGCAGTTCTGCTCGAAAGAGATTACCAAGAGCAACGTGGTGGACGACATGATCAATTCCAACCGGGTGCTCTTCCCCCAAGGTGCGGGAAAGCCGGACCACTGCATCGTCATCAAGTACGTTCCCTACGTCGGGGACAGCAAGCGCGCACTGGACGAGTACACCTTCTCCATCTTCATGGGCGGCCAGCAGACAGTGGTGCTGCACAACACCTGCGAGGACTCGCTGCTTGCAGCGCCGCTCATCATTGACCTTATCGTGCTCACCGAGCTAATGGAGCGCGTCACGATCAGCGCCAGCGACGACATGCAGACGCCGCCACCAGCGTCCTTCGAGCACATGGAGACGGTGCTGTCCATCCTGTCCTACCTGCTCAAGGCGCCCGCCGTGCCCGAGGGCACGCCGGTTGTTAACGCGCTCAATCGTCAGAAGGCGGCCATCGAGAACGTGCTGCGTGCCATGATTGGGCTTCCGCCCGACAGCGACATGCTGCTCGAGTGCCGCGTTCCCTTCATACGCGAGGAGCACGTCAACGGCAAGTGACCCCGCCACCCCTAAAGGCCCTCTCGTCGGCCATATATATATATATATATATTTCCCTCCCTACTTCCTTGACAACCCCTTCTCTGTGCGACGCGGAACAACTCTTGTGCGACCTGCCACCGCCCGCCCCCTCCCACCCCCACACATGCATCTACATACGTTCACGGGCTCTGCAGCAGTGCCGCTGCGATATCGCGTCGCTGTGACTCTGTATGTGTATAGGTATGTGTGCGACGCAGCGTGGAGGGTGGACGGGGTCACAGCTGGCGCAGCGACTCTCCGTCCCACCGACACGATCCCGTCTTTCCACACCGAAGACGGCGGCGACCACGGGTGGTGAATGCGATCCGAGACGCAGCCCCATGCGTGCGTTCCATCTGGCAGCTGTGGACGCTGCCTGTGGATAGGTGTAGAGTTCCGTATGATAACATCGACTCTGGCTCGCCCAGCTTTCTGTTGATCCCCTCTGCGCGCATCTGCGACCACATCGCTGCGGAGGGCCACGCTGCAAAGGACGAGTCCAATCGCTGTCAGGAGGAGGCGGGATGGTTCGAGGACCGGCGACACGGCCGAGGAGTCGTACAACGACACGAAGCGCGAGCGCCGTGCGCAGAGCTTGTTGGCGCATGCACTGGCAGCGCGGCCCTGTCGTTGATCTCCCAACATCTCCCGCCCCTCTCTCTCTGCGGTCATCACACGCGGCTGTTTCTGCTGGCCGCCTCGGCTTTCACTTCTTCTCCGTTTCACGCGAATCTCACACAGCGACGCGCTTTAGCTGGGCGGACGCGCGTCGCCGCTCCGCGCTGCTACGGGTTTTCTGAGCGGCTCGTTCCCCGAAGCGGACGACGTGCTGCGAGACGAGCGCTGGTCCACGCGAGGAGGAAATAGAGAGCTCGACTCCACCCACCAATGGCGATCACGACCCCTCTCCCTCCCCTCCTACGACTTCGCCGCGCTCCCCCTCCCGCGTTCTCCCACGACAACGCCGCGCTTTCGGAGTGGCTCTCTGCAACTGCGTGCCCTCGGCACCCCTCCCGTGACGCCTGCCGGTGCCCCAGGCAGGCGTGCGAGCGGTTTGGCGGTGACGCGCTGCCTGCCCATCCGCCATCCTCCCCCCCTTCTCGTCGTTCTCCCCACTCTCCTCTTCGTCTCTCTCTCTTGCAGCGCCATCCACCGGGTACTCGCTCTTCCGGAACTGCTCCGCTCGCGCCCATCGGCAGTGCCACACCTCATTACACGCCAGCACGCACATCAGTTGCCATTCCATTGTTCAGCCTCTGCAGTAGCCCCCACACGCTCTTCGCTCCCTCTCCGTATCCCCCCCTCTCCCCCCTCCTCCAAACACACACTTCCTTCTCCATCACCACCACTGGAAGATGCCGCAGTGCACGTGAAGAGCGACAAGGTGAAGTACACGCCTGAGGTGATCGAGTCGCTGTATGACTATGCCACGACGCGCGTGAGCCTCAACACAGACGGCGCGGTGGAGGTGGAGCCGACGAAGTCCCGACTGGTGTTCCGCACGGCGCGCCAGGTGCCGCGCGTGGGCGTGATGCTGGTCGGCTGGTGCGGCAACAACGGCACGACAGTGACAGCGGGTATCCTTGCGAACAAGATGGGCCTGAAGTGGCGCACGCGGCGCGGCATGCAGTCGGCCAACTATTTTGGCTCCATCACTCAGTCCAGCACCATCAAGCTGGGCATGACGCGCGACCTGGACGAGATCTTCGTGCCGCTCAAGGACTTGGTGCCGATGGTGTCGCCCGACAACCTGGTTATCGGCGGGTGGGACTGCAACAACATGAACCTCGGCGACGCGATGCGGCGCGCCGCCGTTCTGGAGGTGCAGGTGCAGGACGCGCTCTACGATCATATGAAAAAGTTGCGCCCGCTGCCGGCCATCTTCGATATTGACTTCGTCGCGGCGAACCAGAAGGATCGCGCGAACAATGTGCTCGACACGTGCAACCGCTGGGAGGCAGTGGAGCAGGTGCGCAAGGACATCCGCGACTTCAAGTCGGCCAACGAGCTGGACAAGGTGATTGTGCTGTGGACTGCAAATACAGAGCGCTTCAGCGAGCACCGCGACGGCGTCCACGACACGGCCGAGAACCTGCTGGTGGCGTTGAAGCGCAACGAGTCGGAGCTGGCTCCGTCCACACTGTACGCGATGGCGGCCGTTCTCGAGAAGTGCAGCTTCATCAACGGCGCGCCGCAAAACACGCTGTGCCCCGGGCTGGTGGAGATGGCGCGCAAGGCGAAGGTCTTCGTCGGCGGTGACGACTTCAAGAGCGGTCAGACCAAGATGAAGAGCGCCCTGGTGGAGTTCTTTGTCGGCGCCGGCATCAAGCCCGAGTGCATCGTCAGCTACAACCACCTCGGCAACAACGATGGCTACAACCTGTCCAGCCACAAGCAGTTCTGCTCGAAAGAGATTACCAAGAGCAACGTGGTGGACGACATGATCAATTCCAACCGGGTGCTCTTCCCCCAAGGTGCGGGAAAGCCGGACCACTGCATCGTCATCAAGTACGTTCCCTACGTCGGGGACAGCAAGCGCGCACTGGACGAGTACACCTTCTCCATCTTCATGGGCGGCCAGCAGACAGTGGTGCTGCACAACACCTGCGAGGACTCGCTGCTTGCAGCGCCGCTCATCATTGACCTTATCGTGCTCACCGAGCTAATGGAGCGCGTCACGATCAGCGCCAGCGACGACATGCAGACGCCGCCACCAGCGTCCTTCGAGCACATGGAGACGGTGCTGTCCATCCTGTCCTACCTGCTCAAGGCGCCCGCCGTGCCCGAGGGCACGCCGGTTGTTAACGCGCTCAATCGTCAGAAGGCGGCCATCGAGAACGTGCTGCGTGCCATGATTGGGCTTCCGCCCGACAGCGACATGCTGCTCGAGTGCCGCGTTCCCTTCATACGCGAGGAGCACGTCAACGGCAAGTGACCCCGCCACCCCTAAAGGCCCTCTCGTCGGCCATATATATATATATATATATATTCCCTCCCTACTTCCTTGACAACCCCTTCTCTGTGCGACGCGGAACAACTCTTGTGCGACCTGCCACCGCCCGCCCCTCCCACCCCCACACATGCATCTACATACGTTCACGGGCTCTGCAGCAGTGCCGCTGCGATATCGCGTCGCTGTGACTCTGTATGTGTATAGGTATGTGTGCGACGCAGCGTGGGAGGGTGGACGGGGTCACAGCTGGCGCAGCGACTCTCCGTCCCACCGACACGATCCCGTCCTTTTCCACACCGAAGACGGCGGCGACCACGGGTGGTGAATGCGATCCGAGACGCAGCCCCATGCGTGCGTTCCATCTGGCAGCTGTGGACGCTGCCTGTGGATAGGTGTAGAGTTCCGTATGATAACATCGACTCTGGCTCGCCCAGCTTTCTGTTGATCCCCTCTGCGCGCATCTGCGACCACATCGCTGCGGAGGGCCACGCTGCAAAGGACGAGTCCAATCGCTGTCAGGAGGAGGCGGGATGGTTCGAGACCGGCGACACGGCCGAGGAGTCGTACAACGACACGAAGCGCGAGCGCCGTGCGCAGAGCTTGTTGGCGCATGCACTGGCAGCGCGGCCCTGTCGTTGATCTCCCAACATCTCCCGCCCCTCTCTCTCTGCGGTCATCACACGCGGCTGTTTCTGCTGGCCGCCTCGGCTTTCACTTCTTCTCCGTTTCACGCGAATCTCACACAGCGACGCGCTTTAGCTGGGCGGACGCGCGTCGCCGCTCCGCGCTGCTACGGGTTTTCTGAGCGGCTCGTTCCCCGAAGCGGACGACGTGCTGCGAGACGAGCGCTGGTCCACGCGAGGAGGAAATAGAGAGCTCGACTCCACCCACCAATGGCGATCACGACCCCCTCTCCCCTCCCCTCCTACGACTTCGCCGCGCTCCCCCTCCCGCGTTCTCCCACGACAACGCCGCGCTTTCGGAGTGGCTCTCTGCAACTGCGTGCCCTCGGCACCCCTCCCGTGACGCCTGCCGGTGCCCAGGCAGGCGTGCGAGCGGTTTGGCGGTGACGCGCTGCCTGCCCATCCGCCATCCTCCCCCCCTTCTCGTCGTTCTCCCCACTCTCCTCTTCGTCTCTCTCTCTTGCAGCGCCATCCACCGGGTACTCGCTCTTCCGGAACTGCTCCGCTCGCGCCCATCGGCAGTGCCACACCTCATTACACGCCAGCACGCACATCAGTTGCCATTCCATTGTTCAGCCTCTGCAGTAGCCCCCACACGCTCTTCGCTCCCTCTCCGTATCCCCCCCTCTCCCCCTCCTCCAAACACACACTTCCTTCTCCATCACCACCACTGGAAGATGCCGCAGTGCACGTGAAGAGCGACAAGGTGAAGTACACGCCTGAGGTGATCGAGTCGCTGTATGACTATGCCACGACGCGCGTGAGCCTCAACACAGACGGCGCGGTGGAGGTGGAGCCGACGAAGTCCCGACTGGTGTTCCGCACGGCGCGCCAGGTGCCGCGCGTGGGCGTGATGCTGGTCGGCTGGTGCGGCAACAACGGCACGACAGTGACAGCGGGTATCCTTGCGAACAAGATGGGCCTGAAGTGGCGCACGCGGCGCGGCATGCAGTCGGCCAACTATTTTGGCTCCATCACTCAGTCCAGCACCATCAAGCTGGGCATGACGCGCGACCTGGACGAGATCTTCGTGCCGCTCAAGGACTTGGTGCCGATGGTGTCGCCCGACAACCTGGTTATCGGCGGGTGGGACTGCAACAACATGAACCTCGGCGACGCGATGCGGCGCGCCGCCGTTCTGGAGGTGCAGGTGCAGGACGCGCTCTACGATCATATGAAAAAGTTGCGCCCGCTGCCGGCCATCTTCGATATTGACTTCGTCGCGGCGAACCAGAAGGATCGCGCGAACAATGTGCTCGACACGTGCAACCGCTGGGAGGCAGTGGAGCAGGTGCGCAAGGACATCCGCGACTTCAAGTCGGCCAACGAGCTGGACAAGGTGATTGTGCTGTGGACTGCAAATACAGAGCGCTTCAGCGAGCACCGCGACGGCGTCCACGACACGGCCGAGAACCTGCTGGTGGCGTTGAAGCGCAACGAGTCGGAGCTGGCTCCGTCCACACTGTACGCGATGGCGGCCGTTCTCGAGAAGTGCAGCTTCATCAACGGCGCGCCGCAAAACACGCTGTGCCCCGGGCTGGTGGAGATGGCGCGCAAGGCGAAGGTCTTCGTCGGCGGTGACGACTTCAAGAGCGGTCAGACCAAGATGAAGAGCGCCCTGGTGGAGTTCTTTGTCGGCGCCGGCATCAAGCCCGAGTGCATCGTCAGCTACAACCACCTCGGCAACAACGATGGCTACAACCTGTCCAGCCACAAGCAGTTCTGCTCGAAAGAGATTACCAAGAGCAACGTGGTGGACGACATGATCAATTCCAACCGGGTGCTCTTCCCCCAAGGTGCGGGAAAGCCGGACCACTGCATCGTCATCAAGTACGTTCCCTACGTCGGGGACAGCAAGCGCGCACTGGACGAGTACACCTTCTCCATCTTCATGGGCGGCCAGCAGACAGTGGTGCTGCACAACACCTGCGAGGACTCGCTGCTTGCAGCGCCGCTCATCATTGACCTTATCGTGCTCACCGAGCTAATGGAGCGCGTCACGATCAGCGCCAGCGACGACATGCAGACGCCGCCACCAGCGTCCTTCGAGCACATGGAGACGGTGCTGTCCATCCTGTCCTACCTGCTCAAGGCGCCCGCCGTGCCCGAGGGCACGCCGGTTGTTAACGCGCTCAATCGTCAGAAGGCGGCCATCGAGAACGTGCTGCGTGCCATGATTGGGCTTCCGCCCGACAGCGACATGCTGCTCGAGTGCCGCGTTCCCTTCATACGCGAGGAGCACGTCAACGGCAAGTGACCCCGCCACCCTAAAGGCCCTCTCGTCGGCCATATATATATATATATATATATTTCCCTCCCTACTTCCTTGACAACCCTTCTCTGTGCGACGCGGAACAACTCTTGTGCGACCTGCCACCGCCCGCCCCCTCCCACCCCCACACATGCATCTACATACGTTCACGGGCTCTGCAGCAGTGCCGCTGCGATATCGCGTCGCTGTGACTCTGTATGTGTATAGGTATGTGTGCGACGCAGCGTGGGAGGGTGGACGGGGTCACAGCTGGCGCAGCGACTCTCCGTCCCACCGACACGATCCCGTCCTTTTCCACACCGAAGACGGCGGCGACCACGGGTGGTGAATGCGATCCGAGACGCAGCCCCATGCGTGCGTTCCATCTGGCAGCTGTGGACGCTGCCTGTGGATAGGTGTAGAGTTCCGTATGATAACATCGACTCTGGCTCGCCCAGCTTTCTGTTGATCCCCTCTGCGCGCATCTGCGACCACATCGCTGCGGAGGGCCACGCTGCAAAGGACGAGTCCAATCGCTGTCAGGAGGAGGCGGGATGGTTCGAGGACCGGCGACACGGCCGAGGAGTCGTACAACGACACGAAGCGCGAGCGCCGTGCGCAGAGCTTGTTGGCGCATGCACTGGCAGCGCGGCCCTGTCGTTGATCTCCCAACATCTCCCGCCCCTCTCTCTCTGCGGTCATCACACGCGGCTGTTTCTGCTGGCCGCCTCGGCTTTCACTTCTTCTCCGTTTCACGCGAATCTCACACAGCGACGCGCTTTAGCTGGGCGGACGCGCGTCGCCGCTCCGCGCTGCTACGGGTTTTCTGAGCGGCTCGTTCCCCGAAGCGGACGACGTGCTGCGAGACGAGCGCTGGTCCACGCGAGGAGGAAATAGAGAGCTCGACTCCACCCACCAATGGCGATCACGACCCCCTCTCCCCTCCCCTCCTACGACTTCGCCGCGCTCCCCCTCCCGCGTTCTCCCACGACAACGCCGCGCTTTCGGAGTGGCTCTCTGCAACTGCGTGCCCTCGGCACCCCTCCCGTGACGCCTGCCGGTGCCCCAGGCAGGCGTGCGAGCGGTTTGGCGGTGACGCGCTGCCTGCCCATCCGCCATCCTCCCCCCCCCTTCTCGTCGTTCTCCCCACTCTCCTCTTCGTCTCTCTCTCTTGCAGCGCCATCCACCGGGTACTCGCTCTTCCGGAACTGCTCCGCTCGCGCCCATCGGCAGTGCCACACCTCATTACACGCCAGCACGCACATCAGTTGCCATTCCATTGTTCAGCCTCTGCAGTAGCCCCCACACGCTCTTCGCTCCCTCTCCGTATCCCCCCCTCTCCCCCCTCCTCCAAACACACACTTCCTTCTCCATCACCACCACTGGAAGATGCCGACAGTGCACGTGAAGAGCGACAAGGTGAAGTACACGCCTGAGGTGATCGAGTCGCTGTATGACTATGCCACGACGCGCGTGAGCCTCAACACAGACGGCGCGGTGGAGGTGGAGCCGACGAAGTCCCGACTGGTGTTCCGCACGGCGCGCCAGGTGCCGCGCGTGGGCGTGATGCTGGTCGGCTGGTGCGGCAACAACGGCACGACAGTGACAGCGGGTATCCTTGCGAACAAGATGGGCCTGAAGTGGCGCACGCGGCGCGGCATGCAGTCGGCCAACTATTTTGGCTCCATCACTCAGTCCAGCACCATCAAGCTGGGCATGACGCGCGACCTGGACGAGATCTTCGTGCCGCTCAAGGACTTGGTGCCGATGGTGTCGCCCGACAACCTGGTTGGGGGGGGGTGGACCGCAACAACATGACCCGCGGCGGCGCGAGGCGGCGCGCCGCCGTTCTGGAGGTGCAGGTGCAGGACGCGCTCTACGATCATATGAAAAAGTTGCGCCCGCTGCCGGCCATCTTCGATATTGACTTCGTCGCGGCGAACCAGAAGGATCGCGCGAACAATGTGCTCGACACGTGCAACCGCTGGGAGGCAGTGGAGCAGGTGCGCAAGGACATCCGCGACTTCAAGTCGGCCAACGAGCTGGACAAGGTGATTGTGCTGTGGACTGCAAATACAGAGCGCTTCAGCGAGCACCGCGACGGCGTCCACGACACGGCCGAGAACCTGCTGGTGGCGTTGAAGCGCAACGAGTCGGAGCTGGCTCCGTCCACACTGTACGCGATGGCGGCCGTTCTCGAGAAGTGCAGCTTCATCAACGGCGCGCCGCAAAACACGCTGTGCCCGGGCTGGTGGAGATGGCGCGCAAGGCGAAGGTCTTCGTCGGCGGTGACGACTTCAAGAGCGGTCAGACCAAGATGAAGAGCGCCCTGGTGGAGTTCTTTGTCGGCGCCGGCATCAAGCCCGAGTGCATCGTCAGCTACAACCACCTCGGCAACAACGATGGCTACAACCTGTCCAGCCACAAGCAGTTCTGCTCGAAAGAGATTACCAAGAGCAACGTGGTGGACGACATGATCAATTCCAACCGGGTGCTCTTCCCCCAAGGTGCGGGAAAGCCGGACCACTGCATCGTCATCAAGTACGTTCCCTACGTCGGGGACAGCAAGCGCGCACTGGACGAGTACACCTTCTCCATCTTCATGGGCGGCCAGCAGACAGTGGTGCTGCACAACACCTGCGAGGACTCGCTGCTTGCAGCGCCGCTCATCATTGACCTTATCGTGCTCACCGAGCTAATGGAGCGCGTCACGATCAGCGCCAGCGACGACATGCAGACGCCGCCACCAGCGTCCTTCGAGCACATGGAGACGGTGCTGTCCATCCTGTCCTACCTGCTCAAGGCGCCCGCCGTGCCCGAGGGCACGCCGGTTGTTAACGCGCTCAATCGTCAGAAGGCGGCCATCGAGAACGTGCTGCGTGCCATGATTGGGCTTCCGCCCGACAGCGACATGCTGCTCGAGTGCCGCGTTCCCTTCATACGCGAGGAGCACGTCAACGGCAAGTGACCCCGCCACCCTAAAGGCCCTCTCGTCGGCCATATATATATATATATATATTTCCCTCCCTACTTCCTTGACAACCCCTTCTCTGTGCGACGCGGAACAACTCTTGTGCGACCTGCCACCGCCCGCCCCTCCCACCCCCACACATGCATCTACATACGTTCACGGGCTCTGCAGCAGTGCCGCTGCGATATCGCGTCGCTGTGACTCTGTATGTGTATAGGTATGTGTGCGACGCAGCGTGGGAGGGTGGACGGGGTCACAGCTGGCGCAGCGACTCTCCGTCCCACCGACACGATCCCGTCCTTTTCCACACCGAAGACGGCGGCGACCACGGGTGGTGAATGCGATCCGAGACGCAGCCCATGCGTGCGTTCCATCTGGCAGCTGTGGACGCTGCCTGTGGATAGGTGTAGAGTTCCGTATGATAACATCGACTCTGGCTCGCCCAGCTTTCTGTTGATCCCCTCTGCGCGCATCTGCGACCACATCGCTGCGGAGGGCCACGCTGCAAAGGACGAGTCCAATCGCTGTCAGGAGAGGCGGGATGGTTCGAGGACCGGCGACACGGCCGAGAGTCGTACAACGACACGAAGCGCGAGCGCCGTGCGCAGAGCTTGTTGGCGCATGCACTGGCAGCGCGGCCCTGTCGTTGATCTCCCAACATCTCCGCCCTCTCTCTCTGCGGTCATCACACGCGGCTGTTTCTGCTGGCCGCCTCGGCTTTCACTTCTTCTCCGTTTCACGCGAATCTCACACAGCGACGCGCTTTAGCTGGGCGGACGCGCGTCGCCGCTCCGCGCTGCTACGGGTTTTCTGAGCGGCTCGTTCCCGAAGCGGACGACGTGCTGCGAGACGAGCGCTGGTCCACGCGAGGAGGAAATAGAGAGCTCGACTCCACCCACAATGGCGATCACGACCCCCTCTCCCCTCCCCTCCTACGACTTCGCCGCGCTCCCCCTCCCGCGTTCTCCCACGACAACGCCGCGCTTTCGGAGTGGCTCTCTGCAACTGCGTGCCCTCGGCACCCCTCCCGTGACGCCTGCCGGTGCCCCAGGCAGGCGTGCGAGCGGTTTGGCGGTGACGCGCTGCCTGCCCATCCGCCCATCCTCCCCCCCCTTCTCGTCGTTCTCCCCACTCTCCTCTTCGTCTCTCTCTCTTGCAGCGCCATCCACCGGGTACTCGCTCTTCCGGAACTGCTCCGCTCGCGCCCATCGGCAGTGCCACACCTCATTACACGCCAGCACGCACATCAGTTGCCATTCCATTGTTCAGCCTCTGCAGTAGCCCCCACACGCTCTTCGCTCCCTCTCCGTATCCCCCCTCTCCCCCCTCCTCCAAACACACACTTCCTTCTCCATCACCACCACTGGAAGATGCCGACAGTGCACGTGAAGAGCGACAAGGTGAAGTACACGCCTGAGGTGATCGAGTCGCTGTATGACTATGCCACGACGGCGCGTGAGCCTCAACACAGACGGCGCGGTGGAGGTGGAGCCGACGAAGTCCCGACTGGTGTTCCGCACGGCGCGCCGGTGCCGCGCGTGGGGCTGATGCTGTCGGCTGGTGCGGCAACAACGGCACGACAGTGACAGCGGGTATCCTCGCGAACAAGATGGGCCTGAAGTGGCGCACGCGGCGCGGCATGCAGTCGGCCAACTATTTTGGCTC
>RZOE01000084.1:0-40000 GCA_003992445.1 Leishmania aethiopica
TTTCACGCTTTTTGTAGGTTGATCGTCTTTGTTTTTTTGTAGGTGGGAACACCGGCGGTGATGTTGGGGTGCTGAAGTCGCAGCTGAAAGCGACAGATGGGAATGTCGGCGAGCATACGCAGAGCTTTTACAGATAGGTGATCGGATGCTTGTGTTGCGAAGAGATGGTTTTCTTATCATCACAGTAAGTGATCGTTTTTCATGCGACTTTTTCGAGAGCAAATTCGTTCTCGAAAATCATAAGGGAGACACGTCCCCAACAATGGGGTGCATGCAAAGGGGGAGCGGTGACGGGTGACTTAACCAAGAGGCCAAGGAAAGGGTGAGGGATCAAAGGGGAAGAAATCGGGCCCGAGCGTGGGTCTCAGGAACGTAGCGCGTCACGTCGGTGCACAAGCACCTCACCCTGTGAAAGTATCAGATAAGTAGAAACGCAGGGGACCGTTTTTTTGTGAGGTTTTTAGTGCTGAAATTATCGAAAGAGGATCTATGAATGGCCCGCTGCGCCCCTTCACGGTATGAGACGCAATCGGGAAAAGGAGGAAGAGCAGAAGCGAAAACATGTGGGTGGTAAGGATGCGGACCGGGCTTTTGGAATAACCACGGATGCTATGGAAGATAGCGTTTTAGCCGCAAGGAGGGCCCCCAGCTTTATCCAGATAGCTGTTGCCTTCACAGCGTTAGAAAGGAAACGGGGAAAGCCGATGGAGGCCCGTTGGTGCACACACGCCGCGGAACAAAGCCGACCCGGCCTTCCTGCCAGCATCGCCCATGCCTACGCTTTTTTTTCGGTAACGCAAGCGCCCCTTGGGTGCTTTCTTTTCAGTGTGATCTTTTGAGAAGCTTATCAACATCGCAAAGCGTCGAAAGCATGCGTTTTTTTTTTTTGTAAAATAAGCTCGATACCTTAAAGTCGCAACGCATCCGTTTCCCACAGCCATTGTTAGCCGCACAGGCCTCATGAAGATAAAAGAACTATGGCACCCACGGAGACCTTCATTTACCGAGACTCAAGTGCTGAGAAGCGAGAAAATGAATGTAAAACCCCGAAGGCTACTTCCGCCGTCGACAATGGAGACTACTTGCTAAATTTGTAAAGACCCAAGGATCAAGGGGGCTTTGGCACAAACAGGGTGCAGGAACGGAGGTGGACAGTGAAAGCGATTCATTTGATGTTTTGGATGCTGTCAGCGCTATAGTGAGGTGACGTCGGAGGAGCGGAGAAACGAGTTTGGGAAAACAACGCGATTGCCGTGATTTCAATAAGCCCCCCCCCCCGGTGCACTAAGAAACGGGAATCGGGGGTAGTTCTGATTGAGTCTAAGAGAAGACGTCGCCATGCAACAGGCGCTGTGAAATGTAAGGGCTTGCCAGGGGCAAGAGCAAACACACATGCGGTCGGCACGCATTGCCTAGAAGGAATTCTTCCATATACGTAGGGCAGCGCGGCGACAGTTGCTCTGAGCTGGCGTCATGCGCGCGCACCGCATGTTTTCCGTGACGGAAAGGTGTGGTAAACGTCGAAAGCCTTTAAAGAAGCGAAGCGACTTGCAGAATAGCATGGTTTACGAACAGCGATCACAAACTCACGGGTGCCCATAAAGCGTGCTAGCGCTCTTTGTGTGACCTGGTTGAATAACTTTGGGAGAACGTTGAACCCAGGCTTCGCCATGACGAAAGGGAAAGGCAGATACCCCCAGCTGATGAGACCTGAGCGACGCCAGGTGAGTTTGTCTCCGCAGAAAAGCGCGTACGGCAAATGTTAAACCCGTCTGTTTAGAAGGCTTGCCCTCGATGCGGCAACGGGGCCGGCACTGAAAAAGTGGAGCTACTTGCAATCGACCAACAACATGAGTTTGCGAATCGCTCTCTCAGAGCAGAATCTGTTGATCTTTTTCACCCCCCCCCCTCTTTCATTCCGCCCTGTTGTGTTCTTAGGCCGCTCGAAGATCACCAAGGAGGCAGAGTCCGCAGGGGAAGCAGGCTGATGAGCGCCGCGCGTGTTGTTCCTCAGCTTGTATTGGGGGTGGCGCCACTTTCCGTTGTGAGGAAAGTATTGTGCACCATTTGCTTCCTGCAAAAATTCGTGGATCAAATGTCGTCTGGGGGACAGAGTTGAAATGAGCACAGCGGCTTTCGGCTCGTTTTTCTTACATCTGACCTAGACGGTGCCGCTTCTATGGAATTTTCGTGTACGCTTTTACCGTTCTTGAATGTCCTTTGGCAGAAGAATACCCATCTGGTGATTCGTAGCGCAGCCCTCCACTTTTCGAGTTGCCGGTACATGCTCGAGTGTGAGTGGTGTTGCGCTCGTGAGTTTCTTCAACTCATTGGCAGAGATAATGATTCATGCTTTTGAAATGCTGCACTGTCCCTCTCTTTTTGTCTCTAAATTTTGGTTTTAACAAAACCTTCACTAGCATTCGCAAAGGAGTCGACGCGACGTGCCTTTTGCTGGCGGTCGTAGTCTGCTTTGCCATCATGTCATCCAGCGTTGTGATTGTGGGTGACTCCATCTGTGGAGGCAATGCGGGTCAGAAGCTAGGCACGAGCTCTGAAGAAGTTTATCTCCGCGGATTTAACACATTTGCGGGAAATGATCCCAGTGACCTGGCTCTGCTCCACGAAGGGGCTGGCGAAATTGTGGCTGCCATCAGTGGGCACATAGAGGTGACCGAACGCGTGATTTCGGTGAAGGGTCTGCTGCCGCGGTACCAACCGGAAATCGGCGATGTTGTAGTCGGGCGCATCTTGGAAGTGTCAGGAAACAAGTGGCAAGTTGATGTGAACTCAACTCAAACCGCGATTATGCTCCTTTCAAGCGTAACGGAGCCTGGAGGCATACTGCGGCGCCGAGGCCGCGGTGACGAGCTCGGGATGCGCCAAATCTTCGACCAAGATGATCTGGTTGCGGCAGAGGTTCAACGCATTTCTCCCGATGGTGTGATGTCACTGCACACACGTGCAGCTGAGAAATATGGTCGACTGTCGGGAGTGGGCATTTTGGTGAGTGTTCGCCCCTCTTTGGTGAAACGAGCGAAGCACCAGTTTGTTGAACTTGCCTACTACAGAACGCAACTGATCATCGGCATGAATGGTAACATATGGATTTGCTCGGTGCAACCCTCTGCTAGCGACGCGGAGGAGACGGAGCACGCCACTGACGCACGTCAAAACGTGGCGCGTGTTGCAAACTGCATCAAAGCACTAGGTGCGGCGCAAGTCCAGATTCACCCAGCATCGATAGAGGCCAGTGTTGCGGCGTCATTAGAGGCAGGCTTATCGGCGTTTGATGCTTCGCTTGCAAAGCACAGAGATGCCCTTGTGGCACGCGTCGCTGACATGGTGGGAATGCAACACCGTCGCCCTACTATCGGCGGCGCTTGCGCGCGAACGCTGGTGTAGAGGCGATCACGTGTAATTTTTTTTTTGTGGGAAAGGCAGTGTTGTTTTGTGTGCTAGTAATTCGAGTCTTGTTCTGAGTGGGGTAATCGAAATATTTCGTAACGTGTAACTGCCCGATTTACTTCGAGGAACGCGAAAGAAAATGAAACTGACTATTTAAAGCCTCAAGTAACAGGGTCTCGAGCTGGAAGTCCGGGGAGGCATACGAGTTGGACGGAGTGCTGACCTATGGTTTTATTTTGTATGCCGAGAATTCTCTAGGGCCCGCTTGCATTTCATCTGTTTCCTGCGAGGATTCTTTTGTGGGTCTACGCGCTCACGGCGGCTGACTTGTGCGCTGCGAATTCCAGTCTATGCAGTACTTTTCTATTTCCGCCTCTCGTTTCCTTCAAGCACGACTGAAGCCGAGATGTTTTCGAATATGTCTAGAGGGGACTTTTGATTGTTGTGTCTCGTGAGATGTCGTTACGCGGACGACTACGGCTGCCCAAACAGTGGGATAGGTTTCAGGTGAACGTCGAGGAGGAACTTCAACAAGAAGAGCTCTCAAGGACTCTGACAGAGAGGGAAATCGATGATTTCAACCGGCGGAACCGCCACAGCGTCTCGGAGCTCAGTGATCACTTGCGCTCGCTCGTCTTTGGAAGTGAAGAGTGTGTCACCTGCTCTGAGGATATTTGTGCAGCTGTCGAGTATATTGTGGGCCCACAGCGCAGATGGAACAGTAACTGCGAGGAAGTTTGCGAGTTTCGGCGCGCAATCGGCAGAGCGTACATGAACGAATGGAAGGCTTTTCAGTCTGTCAATCCATCGGTGCCAGAGCACCTCGCGATGCGCAGCCTGCCGCAGGTGTTTTCTTTGCCCCCTCTTCAAATGGCACAAATGGATCTTCTGACGCAGATGTGGCCGAGGAATGCGGAGACGGGAGATGGCAGCGTTTCGATGTGTCTGTGGTATTTGGATTGTGCAGGGTCCAGATGCTCTACGAGGCGAAAGTTTTCGTTTGACACTGTCGCCGATGACGCCATCCGGCTCACCGTGAGCAGCGTACTGGAGTTTGCAAACATGAGGGGAAAAGGTGATGGAACGGCGCTGACCTTTGTCTTCCGTGTTAAAGGGCGAAACGAGTACATCTACGGTTCGCAGCCTCTTATCAATTATCGCTACATTCGTGACTGTGTGAGCAAGCGGGTTGAGATAGATTTGGTCGTGGAACCCAAAGAAGCGACCCTTTTCGCCGCACCACTGTTTCGCCCGTCCTACCCGTCTCGGACACTTGCAAATTCTTCTCACGCAGATGCGTCAAGGTCCAGTACCTCTGAAATCTGTTTATGGGACCTGACCAGCAAGCTCTCTCTCAGGATTGTCGGTGGTTTCGAAAAGCTTGTCATATCCGCGTCGCGCATGAAGGAGGAAAACGTACGCGACTCTTCAAACTTGTACTTTGCAGTTCTTGTGGAGGCGTATGTTGGCACCTGGCGTTGCTGCGAACCCCAAATCACTGGCTGGCAGCTGTGCGAGAATGCAAAGAACAGCCACAGCTTAGCTGCAAGGATGCACTGGAAGGATGGCGGAACGGTGACCTTTAGCATCGATCTGTCGAATGTGCCAAGAGAGCTAAAGCTGTGTTTTACGCTGGTGGCTTCCTCAACCGACGGAATTGCCGGTGCTCGGGCAGCCACTGCAGAAGAGGTGATTGCCGCTGTGGAAGAGAACGCAAAGAAAACCGACAATCAAGGTCACTCGGTTTTTTTCTTGGGTACGGCCGCCACGCAGCTTTCGATTACTCTGCGAAAATGCGGATGGGTATGTGGCGCATCTATCTATGGGACGGCAAGAACCGCGCGAACCCGATTGGCTTGAACTCCATCAATCCCGATTCCAACGCGTGCACGTTCGAGGTGGAGTTCCCGTGCTTCGACAAGCCTGTTTTCTTCCCCGATGGTCGACCTCCGCAGCGAAAAGAGGAGGATGCTCGGCGAAGCTTCGCTGACCGTGAGGCTGCTCTGAGCAGCCATCTGATCAACAACGAGGTAGAACAACTGCGCCAGCTAAAGCGGGTGCTGATGTACGACCCCCTGGTGTACCTCACGAGTGATGACAAGACTATTCTGTGGAAGTACAGGGAGATGTTACTCGGCCAACCAAAGGCTATGGCCAAGGTGATGAGTGTGGTGAACTGGCTGATGCCGTTCGATGTGTACGAGGCGCACTGCCTTTTGCGTCGATGGTCCCCGCTGGCTGCGTTCGATGCGCTGGAGCTGCTTGACGCGCATTATGCTGACTTGGTGGTTCGTGAGCAGGCGGTGGAGTACATTGATAAAATGTCGGACTACGAGCTGCGCGGTTGTATTCTGCAACTCGTGCAGGTACTGAAGTACGAGCCGTATCACTACTCTGCCTTGGCGCGTTTTCTCCTTAGGCGGTCGCTTCGCTCGAACCACATAATTGGCCACTACGTTTTTTGGTACCTAGCTGCCGAGGTCAAGAATCTGACCATTTGTGAGCGACACGGACTCCTTTTGGAGGAACTGATCAAGCGGTCCCCGCACCGGTTGAATTACGTGCGGCAAGTGTACGTTTGCAATGAGCTGCTGAAGTGTGCACTGAAGGTGCAACGGGCACCGAAGAAAGATCGTGTCAAGTGTCTGCGCGCGAGTCTCGCTAAGGTGCGATTTCCTCATCGCTTTACTCTCGCTGTGAACCCCTCAGTGGAGTGCTGCGCGGTGGATATCGATCAATGCAAGGTCATGGAGTCGAAAAAGTTCCCGCTATGGCTTGCTTTTCGGAATTATCTCCATCAAGAAGAGCAGTTTTTCATCATATTCAAGTCTGGCGACGACCTCAGACAAGACCTGCTTACACTGCAGCTGCTGGAGTTCATGGACAGCCTGTGGAAAGCGTCCGGTCTGGACCTTCACCTCATCCCATACGGTTGCATCTCTACCGGAGAAGGCGTTGGCATGATCGAAGTGGTGTTGAACAGTGAAACGATCGCCAACATCACCAGGCGCGAGGGTGGGGCACAGGCTGCGTTCAACGTTGACCCGATCATAAATTGGTTACGTCAGTTCAACCATGACCGTGGTGAGGTGGAGCGGTGCCTGTGGAATTTTGTGCTTAGTGTCGCCGGCTACACGGTGGCCACCTACGTCCTGGGAATCGGTGACAGACATAATGACAACATCATGCTCTGCCAGGATGGCACCCTCTTTCACATCGATTTTGGCCACTTTCTGGGCAACTTCAAGACGAAGTTCGGCATCAAGCGTGAGACAGCGCCTTTCATTTTTACTCCCATGTACCTGTATGCGATGGGTGGGTCGAGTAGCCCGATCTTCAAGTACTTTGTGGACGTAGCATGCCGAGCGTACAACGCGCTGCGGCGGCACAGTAGCGCACTTATGATGCTCTTTATGCTGATGCTCTCTACGGGCATACCGGAGCTACAAACCCTGGAGGATATCGAGTGGCTGCGCACAGTACTTCTTCTTAACCGCACCGATGAGGAAGCCTCGGAGCACTACAAAGGCCTCATCAACGACGCACTGAGCAATTTTCGCACACTGCTGAACGACTACATCCATATTATGGTGCACTGATGCCGTGGTCATGTACTCGAGACATGACTGTTTCTTTTATTTGATAGAATCAACCCCTTTCGGGCTGCTGATATTTGCGTGTTTTTCTGTTTTCCGCTGAGAGACACACAAAAGAAAAGGAGAGAACACTCAAGACGCGCACACGATTTCACCTGTAGCAGTCGCTGCGTCCTTCTTGATTATCTTCTTAAGGAGAAGCTTACTTCGAACTTTCATTCGTGTGGTGGTGGGACTGTGCAGCCGGCGGGGCGGAGAGCGCACTGAAATTCGTGCGGTTTCGATGTAGACCGGAGCGACCGCGCGCGCACACACAGATGTGCATCTGTCATTTTTTTAAGAGCGTCTTAGGCACCCCTCCCGACACCGTGTACTCTTTCTCTGTGCCCCCGCCTTCTTGTGCATCTACACGTGCGGTCGACCTGCGCTTCCACTCCCGTTCACTCAAACGTGATGTTGCCAGTATCAGTAAAGCCATACCCGCGAACACGCACGTACACACAAGTAAATAGGAGATGGTCGCGTGGGGTCCGCTGCAGCGGCGGCTGTTCGCCTACATTGCTCGCCATCCACAGTTCCAGCAGGCCGTAAGGAACGTGGGGCAGCGCGTGGTGGCTCACCCGACGTTTCAGAAAGCGAAACAAAGCGCGTACTCTGCGTTTGAGAGGGCAGGCGCGAAAGAGAGTGGTAGCATAGAGGGATCGACGCTGAACGCATGGAGGCGTAGGATTAACGACGGCTGGCACAAGCACAAGGCTGGCGTAATAAGCTTCATTGCTGCGAACTTTATGGCCATTCTCATATTTGTTCAAGTCAGCCCAATGCTGTGGCACTCCTTGAAGCGCGGCATCCACTACCTTACCGAGCCCCGTCAAACGTCGAGGGAGAGCGCAAGGAGAAACCCAGAAAGCTAAAAGCGGAGGCAGCAGAGGAGCAGTCCAGCTTCAAGGCGGAGGCCCCAAACGACACCATGCGTGGCGCGGTTCTTCGAAGTGTACCGCCTCCTCAGACCCCCTGGGGAAGCCGCACAGAGCACGGCGAACCGACTTCGAGGCCGTCACAGTCTTGGCAGACATCGTCTTCACTCTTCGACGACACTGTTGGCACCAAGCAGAAGCCAGATGCTCAGCAGTCGTTTAACGAGATGCACAAGGATGTGTTTCGCACTCCGGATGGCAGTGCACAAATCAACTTGACACATCCTTTCTGGTGAAAATGGGTGACGAGACCACGTTCACATCCTCTCTAGAGAGAGAAGCACTGACGGGCAGTGTGTCCTCTCACTCGCTTTAAGTTTGTCCGCTGCGCCGTCCTCCCCCCCCCCCTCTCCCCTTCTACACTCCCTGATCCCTTTCTCTTACCACCGACCTCCGTAGCTCTTGCTCTAGGTGTTCTCACATAACAATTTGACTTCGTTCCATTCCGCCTTTTGCTCGTTATCTGCGACGGCAGCCTAATCATTTTTTCGAGATTGCTTAGTAGCCGAAGAGCAGTACAAAGAAACAATGTGTTGCCGCTTTCTGCTGTCGGCAGGTATTTGCGGATGTTCAGAGACAAGCCGCTGGAAATAACTGCTGCCTCTCATACCCGTCGTCGGGGAGGGGGATGGACTACTGTGATGTGTCTTACTGCTGCGTTCGCATTGTGCTACTTCTCTTTCTGGCGTGTGTCTTGGTTCCCTGATACGCTGTGTCTCTGCACGGTTTACACCACCTTCTAACTGCCCTGTCCTCGAAAAAAAGGCTGCACTATGGATGCTCAGCACTGACGCATTTCCTCTTATTTCGTCACGTATTTCGCCGTTCTCACTTATTTGCAAGCATACGCCACGTGATTTGAGCACTGGCATCAAGTGGAGTCATAGTGGTGGTGGCGTTGCATCCGCCACTCGCCCCTCTCTCCCCTCCTCTTTCTTTCGCAGCAACTAAAGGGAAAGCTGTCATGTTAAATGGGCTGACGCGGGTGAGCACCAGTTCTGAGCTGGAGTCGATACTAGATATCGTGCAATCGTCGGGCGAAATCGCGGTCGTATTCACTTCACCGAGCATTGGTGATTTGGAGACGATTACAAACGAAACACAGCGTCGTCAGCTGCGCATTGCGGGAATCCCTCGCGGCGGGTACACCATCCTCCCTGCTATTCCGCTATACGATGACGAACTGCTTCAGATGTGTGAGCGGTACACCGCAGCGAACGAATACGAGAAGGTGGAAATGCGGAACATCTTGTATATGCGAGAATACCCACTATTCGCGTACATCATGCGCCATCAGAGGGCACTGTTTCACCCTGCCGACTACGTGAGCCGGATTCTCCAGTTCTGCTCCTATTATGTCCAGGCGTCCGACGCAGACGTTTTGTCGCTGCAGGACAGGAGTCCTTTTCTTCACATTTCCCCCATAAAGGAGATTTGCACACATCTCCGCCTCATTGCCCGCGGCACCCCAGTGGCACCAGACGACTCCGAGTCGCCGGTGCCAGAGCAGCTGCGCCTTCATGCAGAGTCAGACGCGGAGAAGCTTGCAGCCGAGCGTGCCACCGCTATGTCCATCGCAACCAGTAGTGGTGGTGCCTCGGAGACGGAGCAGCTGTCTCTCTTCAGCGGCGTTGCGCCGTCGGCGCTGTTTCAGAAAGACGCAGTGGAGGAGATCGACAAGGACGCTGAAGACACCATGGAGGATCTCACCGGCGAGGAGACAGTGGACGCGGTGCACAGCTTTCAGGCAGAGTACTTGACACTGGACGGGTTTGAGCTGGTGACAAAAGCATCCATCTTCTACGACCGCGAAGGGGAGGGGCAGCGCGTTGTCGCGGTGTACATTCCGGGAGGGGTACCAGAGGACACGTGCCGCGCAGCCGCAGCGGTCCTGGAGCCGGCGGCGACAAAAAAGAATTTGCGGGCACCCACGAACGGTGGACTGCCACCAGACACCGGGATCGTGGGCTACTACGACTACCTTACGAATCCTACCCAACACAAGTGCAGAGAGACGGAATTCAGCCGCAGGAATTGGGGGCTCCTAGCCCAGAGCGAGCCGCTGCTGAAGCATCTCGACAAGCTGTACAGTCAGTTGGCTCCAATGCACCATCATCTGCAGAGGGTGGCCATCCCGTCACAGTACCAGCTGTGCGGAACAGTCTTCAGCACCATCACGGTTAACAGAAACTTCCGCACCGCGGTGCATACCGACAAGGGTGACTTTCGGAGCGGCTTGGGGGTTCTCTCAGTTATCAACGGCGAGTTCGAGGGATGTCATCTCGCCATCAAAAGGCTCAAGAAGGCGTTTCAGCTCAAAGTCGGCGACGTTCTTCTTTTCGACACGTCTCTGGAGCACGGCAACACGGAGGTGGTAAACCCGGAAATTCACTGGCAGCGAACCAGCGTTGTGTGCTACCTGCGCACTGGACTAATGTCCTCTGTGTGCGAGATGGAGCGACGTAAGCACCTCAATCGGCTCATTCTCCAGCAACTGCTCAACACGGAGGTTCGCAACACGACGGTGAACATCAACGGTGCCGATAGCAGACTGCCACCGCTGTTTGTGCCGACTCGCCTGGCAAGCCATTTGGCGCCCGTGCAGCTTGCTGCCCTCGGCTTCATTGTGGAGCGGACGGAGAAGCAGAGTGGGTGCGTGGTGGCAATGACGATGGGACTGGGCAAAACGCTTGTTGCACTCACGTTGTGCTTCTCACAGCTGCATCTTGCACCGCAAGCTGACATACTCATCCTCACGCCAAAGCCGATCATCAGTCACTGGGTGGACGAGAAAAACAAGTGGGGCATGCACGGGCTCCACTTTCCGCACTTCGTCGCCTCCGACGGACTCAACTCGTTGGAGTTCGAGCAGCAGCTTCTCGAGTACGAGCGTCAGAAGAACAACGAGAAACCCAAGTTGGGCCACATCTTCGTCATCAACGGCGAGTACCTGGCAGGGTTTCTGCGACGTTTCAAGCACTTTACGCCCTTGCTCATGATCGTGGACGAGGGCCACCGAGTGGCTGCGAAGGGGAATAAATTGACGGAGTCCCTCGATCGCCTACGATGCAACCTCCGCATCGTGCTATCCGGCACGCCTTTGCAAAACGACGCCAGCGAACTCTACCGGCTAGTGGGGTGGGTGAACAAAGGCGTCAGCAGGGTACTGCCGCCGAAGCGCTTCCAGGAGCTCGCGAATGACATCAACCAGTTCGTCGAAGGCGACGATGGGGCCTTCTACAATGCAGTGATGGCGCAGGAGTACATTCAGGACTGGATGCGCGGGTTCGTGTTTCGTGAAATGGAAAACGACCTGCCACCGCTGCACGATTACCTGTTGATTTGCGGCTCCTCCGACGTGCAGGGGGAGTATGAGGAGAAGCTGGGCCTCACGGAGACGGCCATGACAGCCCTGAAAGCCACGGAGCACCGACCGCATCACCTCTCCACGCACCCCGCTTGCTACCTGGCCTTCATTTCCGACAGCTACCAATCGATGGTAAGCGGGTGGACAGTGCGCGCGCAGTCGAACACGTCGCGGCCGCGAGTGTCCCAACTGGAGGAGATTGATACCATGCGACTGGAGCAGTATGTCCAGTTGGTCGAGAACGAGCAACTCGACGCCTTCATCGACTTGAGCGGCAAAATGCGGGTGCTCGTCGATATTGTGCTGCGCGTGCAAGCCCGCAAGGAGAAGCTCATCATTTTCTCTCTTTACGTGGGTTCGCAGGACCTGATTCATCGCACCCTGACGGCGCTGCGGGTCTGCACATTTACCGTTCGCGGCCGCGACTCACAAGACCGCCGCCGCCGCGCCATGCAGGAGTTCAGCGAGAACAAAGACCTCATTGTGCTGGTATTATCGACAAAGATCGCTGCCTACGGTCTCGACTTCACGGCGGCGAATCACGTTGTTCTGTTCGACTCGTGGTGGAACCCGCAGGTGGATGCACAGGCCATCGCACGCGCGTACAGGCGAAATCAACGGAAGCCGGTGACCGTGTATCGCCTTATCTCGGCAACCGAAAACAAGTTCGTGCTGCGCTCACAGACACGAAAGATTGCCCTGTTCAAGTGCATCCTCCATGAGCGCACCAGTCGGCAGGCGTTGCCCGACGAGCTGGAGGATTGCGCAGCGAACGAGAAGGATGAAGAAAGGCGGAACTTTTGGGCAAAACTGAAGACGACCTCTCTCGCTGGGGATACTCGGGCGTTGTTGAACGTGTATCGCTACCAGGAGAGCGTTCGCGAAAGCGAATGAGTGCATCAGGCGACAAGGACGCGGCGTCTCTGCGGCGTCGAATCCGTGTGGGCGTCCTGTTGGCTACTCTTTTTTCTTGTTTTTCTTGTACGTGCCTTTTATTATGCCTCATCTTGTACCTCCTCATCTGCTCTCGTATTCCTTTTCTTTTTTGCCGTTGGTCTCTTTTTTGTATATGTGCGTGTGTGTGTGTGTGTCTGACCAAGGAGAGAATAATCATACAGTGCGCTCATTCTCACGCGCGTAAGCAGTTTTTCCGAAACGCTGCTGCCACAGGCTGCTCACATATGGCTTAGTAATCGGTATAAAAGGGCGTGGGGAAAAAGTGGAGGTATGTGTTGTGAGAATTGACATACGCCACAGCGCGGGCCTCGTTTTTTGTGTGCGTGAGGGGTGAGTTCACTCTTTGTGGCGATCGTCGAACTCCTCGTCAGCATTGGGCGTCGTTTAATTCTGCTTTGCACTCTGCTCGGTGCTACTAATGAACCTGTTTCTGTTGACTGTTGTGTTTGCTTTTCTGTTTATGGGCCGTTGGGCAGTGATTACGGTGCGCGTAGGACCCAATCCACGGCGCTTTTCCCGGTTGAAGTCTCAAGAGCACATAGTTTGTGTGTGTGTGTGTGTGTGTGTGTGTGTGCGTGCGTGTGTGTTTGGCTGTGTTTCTGTGCATCTTTTGCCTATTGTTTGGTAGATGACAAATTGGTGTGTTGTGTGGGCTCCTTTGATTTGTTTAGTAAACCCCTTCCCCCTTTGTCATATATATATATATATATACTCTCCGTTTTCTCTCCCTCCTCCTCTTCCTCTCCCTCTCTGTTTCGTGTTGTCTTAATGAGCTAGTCGCCGGCCTGTGCGTGTGCGTTTGCACGCGTATGCCCGGATGGAGCAAAAAAAAAGCACAATGAAAAACAGCGTAGAGCCGCGCATACGGTCAACCACGTATGTGTGGGTGTGTGCGTGTGTCGGAAGGAGAGGTCAGAGCACTCACGCAGCGATTTTCTTGACAGCTCGCCTTCCTCCTGATCGGCCTCACGTGCGGGTGTGCGCGGGGAGTGAAGTGAGCAACAACAATAAAAAAGTGGGTACCACTGTTTGCATGACTTTTCTGTAAAGACGGCTACCTGGAGGAAAATGTCTCGGTGGTCATCACCTCCCCGCTCACCTAATCACCTCTCTTTCTTTGCCCCTCATCTCTAACCCCCACGGATGTCTTGCCTGCAGACATAACGCTGTGCATGCATCCTCGCAGACCTGTGCGAAGCTCTTTAGGGATTGCTCGCCACGCCTGGTGCCTGCCGCTGTCATGAAGCGAGGCGTGCGGCAGGCTAAGAGCCTCCACGTGCTGCAGCGGCTGCTCGGCCCCGTTGTCGCACTTTACATCTCGCGATGCCGAGCGAAAGCCGATGTGGCACGTGAGGCGTCGCTGTATCATGCACCCAGTATAGACACTCTCAAACAGCTTCCAATTTTTGCGAAATGGCCAGATTCAGCACTGCAGAAGTGGCTGTCACACGGAGTGATGGTGGTTCACAGAAAAGGGACATGCATCGGCTTCGCATGTGAGCCACCGCAAGCAGCGCGTGTTTACTGGGTGATCGCCGGCAAAGTCGCTCAAGTGCCGGCGAAGAGCGAGCTGCGCGAGTGCGCTGGTGAGCTTCTGCACCTGCCGCCAAACGCACCGAAGACTGGCCCAGTGGTGCTGCCCGCTCACTTTCTGGAGGATGCAGCGAAGGTGGCACTGCCTCCTCTCACCCCCACCCAGGAGCGCATCAAGGAATCACTGGCGACATACCATGCCGGTCACCTTGTCGATGCCGAGAGGCTCCTGCTCGGTGGTGGAAGGCGGCGCTCGCTGCGATGTCAGACAGACGCCGTTATGTTGAGTTTTCCCTTTTCGCTTTTCTTGAGAGAAGTTCAGTGTTTGCCCGGCCCGCTGCGAAGCGATGTCATCGATATCGCACGCACCGTTGCTCAACGTGCCATGGCGCAGTTGGGTGAGATGCCATCCGTGCACTCCCTAACCTCGGCGAATCCGGTCCTGCAAAGCCTTCCGCTAAGAGATCTGAGAGCCCTGCGTCTCCAGCTGAGGTCGTTCGTGTTTCCGCAATTCGACGTCATCTGTCACGATGTGGCGAGCTCGGACAAAGTATTTTTCCTCAGCCTCGGCAAGGTACTCATCGAAGACTGCAAAAGCTGCTCATCGACGGTTACATCAAAAGTGTCGACTGCCGTCGGGCTGGAGACGTTTGTGCCGCTCCGCTTTCCGGACTACTACGATCAGAAGCTGCGGGCAAAGGCGGCTACGTACTGTGAGATGTGGTGCATCCCCACCGCCGCGCTGCTTGCCCTGTGCAGCGCTGAAACACAGCTCCGCTGCGCGCAAGCAGTTACGCAACTCTTGGTCGGCAAAACGCGCCGGCTCACGCCAGCATCCGCGCTGCGTACATGCCCTTGCTTCGCTGGCGTCTCCGAGGCGGCCATCGCTGCCGTCTCTCGAGCGCTGCAGGTGCGGGTGTACTGTGCGGGTGACACGATCGTAGCCTCGAAGCGAGCGCCTAGCACGGGCATTCTCGTCGTAGCCGGAGTCGTGGTCGTGCACTCGAACAGGAAAAGAGCTCCCGAGCCTCTGCGCACAGGCCAGGCTCGCTACTTTTGCGAGTGCTTTGTGAAGATGGCGCTAGAGGAGTCGGTGATCTCGCAGAGCAGCTCTATCGTGCTGCACGGGTCTCCTGGAGCAATATTCGAGCTTATGGAGGCGCTCGACAGTGCGTCAAACGACATCAAAATCATGTTGGATAGTGCGCAAGAGTACGTGAATGGCCAGTATGGGGCTGGGGCCAGCAACCTCAGCAAGGCGCAAAATGCAGCAGCCGAGCGTGTAAAGGCATACAAACGCCGCTGCGCGGGAGCTGCGCCGACAGCGTCTCCAAGTACCAGCATCGACGCCGTCGACAACCTCACCGTTCTGGAGAATGAGCTCTTGGCCAGTCTGGCATTGCAGTTGCAGGCACTGCACCCCGACACAGGAGATGAAGCAAAATTCGACGTCCTGCGGGTAGGGGAGCTGACGATGGTGGACGACGCCCCGAGTGATTCTCGGCCAGCTGCAGAGTGTTTTTCCCTTGACGACGAAGGCAGGCTTGTCACCTGTGCCTTGCCAGCACTAGTTACTTCCGCGCGCCCCTTGACAGGGGTCCCTGTGGCTCCCTCACCCGTCATTGTTGCACCGAGAACCGACGCAGTCGCTGCGTCATTGCAGCAACGAGGAAAAACGAAAGAGAAGACGCCTTCAACGCAGGAGACGGCAGCTGTTGTGCCTCGATCACTGCGCACAGCTGTGCGTGCGTCGGCCCCCGCGGCAGCTGGACAGTGCAGTGTGTTCTCTCCCCGTCTTACCGTGTTGCGCACCTCGGCAGCGCGTCTCCGAGAAGAAGCAGATGGTGTAGACAGGCGAAGAGAGTATCAACGTCAGCTGTTGCGCGTGAAGCGCTCTCTGTGATCCTGCACCGCTCCTTCGAGGGCGACGTGACGCTGCTGCTCTGAAGGCATCGCGTTGGCGCGCTGTCCGCTTTTCTTTTCCTAACTTCGTTGGCGCCTTGCATGATGTAGAATAGGGCTCATCGTTTGGCGGTGTGCTTGCACTTTTCTCTATTCCTTGGCTCCAAGGAACAAGAGCTGCCTTATATTTTGCTGAAATCGCCCCATGTCTTCTTCCTACGCGCTCCCTGTGTACCCGTCGAGGCGCCCCCCCCCCTTACTGCCCGCCCCACTCGCCCCTCTGACCCGCTCCCAGCACCTCCCATGCCCTCTCTCCATCCTCCTACTCCTTATTTGCATTTGGTCGAACAACGCACACCAGAAAGTCGCGCTTGGAAGTGGGCAGGCACGACACCGAGCCATCGATGTTTGCCCTGCCTCCCTCAGATCTGCGGCGTTCTACAAACAAAGAAAGATACGAAAATAATATTTTGAGGCGCTTGCGGCGTGTGGACGTGTATTTGCTTCGCTCATGTGTGAAGGGGAAACGCGCACCACTTCGCCTTCCCTCCTTCGGTAGCAATGCCATCAAGCGTCGCCTACGTCTTGGGGACGGAAAGCTGTGGAAAGACAGACCTCGTCCACCAGCTGGAGTATCTCACTCAGGGGCTTGTGCGCACGGTGCCGACTGCCTGTACGCCGACGACGGGGCAGGAAGTGACGGAGCTCAATATCCGCTCCCCCGCTGGCAAAGGGAAGGTCACGGTCGAGGTGCGGGAGCTGGGAGGATCTCTGGTGAACACCTGGGAGAGCTTTATTGAGTCTCGAAAGGCCAGGGACGGCGGCAGCGGTGACACATCGTTTCTTCTGATCTACGTCGTCGATGGAGTGGCCCCTCACCAGCTGCCGTTGGCTTCCACCATGTTCCGTTACCTCACGCAGGGCCGTCACGCACCCTGTGCAGGATGGCCGACACTCATCGCCGTGCAGAAATGCGCCAGCGTAAACGCCGTCACGGCAGAGGAAGTGCGGAGTTTCTTCCTAGACGAGGTGGAAGCACCGGCAAATGTCGACGTTGTTGAGGTAGACTCGTGGAATGGTATCGGAGCAGGGGACGTGCTCAGAGAGATCGAGGCAGTTTTCGGTGGCCTTCGGTAGCGATGGTATCTTGGCCCCTTTGCATATCGTGTATATGAGCGCCTCATGTTGCGTGCGCGCGGGTGTGCGTATGTGTGCGGTGGGAGGAGGGGTGTCACTTGCCATTGCTTCGTACCACTCGACCTCCTCACAGTCTTGTACAACAGAACTCCCTCGCTCTCTTGAAAGGAAACAGACACGCACAACCGAACGAAAGTGACCTCTCCCGTCGATCTTGCAGGATGACTGCAAGAGAGGCACGTTTCTGCTAGAATGTCGAACTTGCTCTCCCGCCTTAAAGACCTTTTATTGGAGGCGGCACCTGAAGCGCTGCTGTTCTCTTTCGCAAAACTCCGTTGTGCCTGTCGCTGTCATCTATACCCCTCCTCTCCCCCGCCTTTGCCGTCTCGACCGCCACACCTGCAACTTCTGCGTTTTTTGTTTTTCCTGTAAAGGTGCGAATAAAACGAGAGGTGCTTCCTGCGTGCCTTTTTGTTTTTCGCTCTTCATACGCGAACGCGCCACGCTGTGTGCCGAAGTCCTTCTCGGGGCCACTCACGGCACCTGTCGAGTTATCTGCTGATTTATCCCCCCCCCCCTCCCCAGCGCATTGCCACTGTCTTTTTTTTTGGCGGAGACGCATTGGATTCTTATCAACTTGCGGGTACCCACCACTACCACCGACCTCCTTCACTCCTCATGAGCGACTTCGAAGTGGTCTCTTCCGAAGATGAAGAGGCAGGCATGATCACCGTCGGAAGATCTACGGAGGTGCCGCCGTATGGGCATCTGCGCCCGTTCTGCAAGGGAAAGCTGCTGTGGTCCCCGGAGGCATCCCACTGGATACTCGTTCTGCTCACCCTGGCAGGTGGCACGCTACTCTTTACGCTGCTCTGGGGATCGCTCCGCTACACTTCCCCGAACATCCTGCCCAACCGGTGGATGATGCAGTTGCCTGATATCATTGTCGCGCTTCTGGCAGTGGTGTCTGCAACGCTTCTCCTATGCACATCACTCACAAACCCAGGTATTCTTCCCAAAAACAACCTTCCCCCCGCGCTGAGCAGCTCCGCCGCGAAGGACTACTGCACGACTCTCCCCTATTGCATGACGTGTCACATCTACCGCCCCTCGCAGTCAGGCCACTGTAGGCGCTGCAACAACTGCGTTGCACTGTTTGATCATCACTGCCGTCTTCTCGGGTGCTGTATCGGTGAGCTTAATAGGCGCTACTTTCTTCTCTTTCTCTTTAGTACCGCTGTCTGCAGCGCCTTCATCTCTGCGTGTCTCGGGTACTTTGTCGTTGTTGTGCCTCCGAAGGGAAACTTGGTTCTGTACATCCTCTTCACGGTCGGCCTCGCCACCACCGTGCTTCTCAGTCTCGTTCTTGCCGGGTACCTGCTGCACAACCTCCGCCTAATTCGCATGGGATTGTTGCATCGTGAGTACATGAATGGCGCCGCCTCGCGCAGCCGCGGTCGTGCTAGCTTCTTTGCAAACTTGATGCAAGTGTTCTTTCCGAGGAAGGAATGTGGCTAATCACGCTCCGTGCCACCCTCGCTGGTACCCTCCTCTTCTTTCTGATTTATTCGAGTCGCTGTGGGAAGCCATGATGACAAGAGGGAGACACCCCCATGCGTGACATCTCACGATCCAGCACCCCACCCTCCAGCCCTGCCCAATGCCGAGCCGCTTCTGGTCGTGACAGGCTCAGGCGCCCACGACGTAGGATGGTGGGAGGAGGGGGGTCAGAACGCTCTTGCGCCATCCATATGGTAGGCGGAGCGTCAGTGTGACTCGAGCACACCCCACCTGGACCTCAATGCCTACTGGTGGTGGGGAGCCTGAGCCACCCCGAGGGGGATGCACCAGGTGGCGACCGGCAGAATGGGGGAGCGCCTGTGCGGCGACCTGCGAGGCTGGGGATGGATGGAGTTTGGTGCAGAGCCCGAGCTGAGATGTCTGGGTCGGTGTACAGCTGTAACGCGTGTGCCTACGGCATGCTTTGCACCACGCGATGGGGGCCTGTGGCAGGCCCGGTAGCGTGGATTTGAATTCGTGTTGCGTGGCAGAGAATGCGCCGGCTGAGCAACAGAGTTGTTTTGGTGGAGCCTCTTGTTGGCTGCATTTCACCTTGTTTTCATTATGGAGCCTGCTTCCCCTCTTTATTGGTCTTCTGTGCAGCGCATGGATGCTCAGTGAAAAATAACACACCAGAACGGCTCCCTGGTAAGGAGGCTCTAGTGGTACCCCTCCACCCTCGAGGGTGCCATCATGCAAGTGAACTTGGACACCCGCGCTGAGTGAATGGATCAGCAACAACAACGTTCACATGCAACAGCTGCAGTGACTCGCTCGCTTCTATGCCCACAGCCATCAGCACCGCACACCGCCGCAGCTCTTTCCAGCTCTCTCTTTTTTTCCTCCATGACTCTCTCTCTCACTGGTTCCAAAGGAGCGCAGCGCCCCCCCCCCTCCCCCTTTCGCGTGCTCCGTGCGCACACGCACGCGTCCACGAGGAGCAGGAGCAGACGCAAGTAGTGGGCCGAACTCATGTACCGCTTGACGCGCACCGCCACCATGCTTCGTCAATTTATGGTGCCAGTGCGTCAGACGACGCAGAGGGCAGTATTGGCTACGCCACCGCTGTTTGGTGTGCAGAAATGCTCTGTGAACATGAATCGCAGCGTGCAGACGCGGTGGGAGATCGATAGCCAGACCGCCTCGCAGAAGCGCACTGAATACGACTTTGACAAGGAGCAGTGGATGAAACAGATGCGGTTTGCCTCTATGGACTGCATCATGGACCCCGACATCACGCCCATCCGCTACACCTCCGTCGCAGGAGTGAAGAAGGCGTTCCGGCGTTTCGTGACCATGCGCAAGCTGATGGACCGTCGCCCAGACTTCGACCCTGTGCAGCTGAAGGAGCTGTTCATCCAGTTCAAGACGCTCTCCCATGAGAAGAGCCCGGATTGTTTCAAAACGCTGCAGCGCATCACAACGCACGGAGAGGCGGACCGAATCCTTAAAGAGATTAAGGGGCGCATGAACGAGGACTTTGCCAAGAAGAGCTGGAGGTCGTTGAAGCAGCAAGGAGCGAAGAGCACGTACGAGATAGAGGTGGACTCATTCGACCTGGTGACATGCTACATGGGGCAGATGTCGCAGGAGGACTGGCTTCAAATCACGTACCGCTGCGAGCTCCGCCAGCGCGCGAGCAAGGAGTACGACTGGGAGACGATGATGGAGTACCCGGTGTTTGAGGTGAGACTCGGAGACGGTGTCAAGGCGCCCAACACCCACCCCTTCATTGTTGTGGGGGTGCTCAAGAAGGACGGCACCCGCTACGGCAAAGACTCACAAGACGCCGCCGACCTTCGCAAGCAGTTTGACCGCACAGGGCGGTGGTTCTGACACACCGATGAGTGCAACGGATGCGCCATCCTTTTTCTTTCAGGTGTGTGCGCTTCCCTCCCTCAGTCGTTGGACACGCACATACGCCCCCTGTGAGCCGATTTGTCGACGCTCATGTTGTCTTTTGTATGTCGCTGTGGGTGTGTGGGTGTGTGTGTGTGTGTGTGTGTTGGAGCGGTACTGTTGTCCCACAGTTCCAGCTGCGGATCGTGCTTCGCTACGTAGCTGTTGTCGTTAAAGCTGAACAGACACGCAAGTGCGTGTGCAGGACGTGGCGGAAGAGACAGAAATAGCTGAAGGGGTCCCGCTGAACCCGAACCTCCTCTTCACGGTCTCATGCAACGACACCGAGAGACTTTGAATGCCGAATGTCTATGAACATTCTCCAGCAGGCGCCGAAGAAGTGCTGCCCTTCCTCCTCCCTCCCTCCGTCCCTCTCGCGTCTTTCCTACTCCTGCCACGCTCTTGAATCCGCGCTTGCTTCTTACCCCCGCATGTGGTTTCCCTTGTGTAAACGTCGTCTCTGCGCGTCGCTTGCGGTCTCATCGCCTTGAGGTGTGTGATGGGGGAGGAGTGACGCCACTCTGCATTAGAGCAGCACGCATTGTGTGTGTTTGTAGCAGTAGAGGGAAACATGGACCGACTCGCAGGAAGTTTCCTGAGCAACGGCGACGTCGCCAACGCCTCGTCCCTGTACAACTCATTAGAAAAGCTGAACCCAACCAGGTACAGTCGCATGGCGCGCATCTGCCGTGTGCTCCTCAACCCACAAGGGGTGCCGCTGCCGCATCGCCATCGCGACATCTGCGAAGCGCTTCTAGATCCTCTCGTGCCGTCAGAAGTACTCCTTCGCGACTCTGCGGAGAATGTGCAGAAGTCGTTTCAACGCCTGGCCGTGTGCGCGCATCCCGACAAGAACCCAAACCCAAGCGCCAACGAAGCTTTTCTTAGACTAACAATGATGAAGGACAAGGCGCTGGAACTGCTGCGCGATGGGGTGGAGCGAAAGTGCGATGGAGCAACTGAGGCCCCTCCTGGCAAGGCGGCAGCCTCGAATGGAGGCAAGGGCAAGCCCAAGATGCAGAATTCTGGCCCTGAGGTGCCCACCGTAGCTCACAGACGGCGGCCGTTGAGACCAGGGGTCCCTCTACCCGCAGCCGCCACTGCAGTTACTTCGGACATCAACACCGCCGCCGCGGTCTCCTCCAAGATCTCCCAACTGCGAAGGACCAAAATCACGCTGAACGCCCTGAAGCGGAAGGACATCGCGGATGATTTCGAAATCTTCAGCGCCACGCAGCGCACCACGGCGGTGCAGTCAGAGGTGAGTCACAGCGACGTGGAGGAGGATCACCTCGCCACCACAGTGCCGGTAATGTCCACGAAGGAGAGAGCGCGGCGCGCGAACCGTCGGCGATCGCAGTCCAGCGCTCCACAGGAGAAGACGACTACTGTGCCTCGTGCGTCGTCACCCAACTCGAACCCATTGCTGTCCAGCAGCCTCCATGACGCCATGCTGGTGTCCCCACAGAAACCCCTGTCCCCATCGCCTCCGACGTTACAAGATCCCACCGGGAGTGTCAAGAGAAGCGGTGCTGATGATCGCGATGTGTCCGCCCTCTACTCACCATCCATCCCTACCGCCGCCATCCCCGCTGACAGTGATGCGATCCGGCGGCAGATTGATGAAGCGTGTCTTCGTTTGCGAGAGATGCGCCTGCAGCACACCAAGGTGCGCCTTAATCTAGACCTTAGCTTTGAAGCGTACGAGCGCAGCAGGCAGCCACAGTGAGCGGATATGTTACGCCGGCTCGATTTTCTCAGTCGCGTGTACTCGGGGGGAGGGGGAGGGGCGTAGAGGTGACAACTAGATCGCAACGGTTGCAGCTACAAGTATGCGTGAGAGTGCCTCAGAACAGGCGATATGGAAGACTTATGGCGATGGGGGGCCGCAGGAGATGCAGAGGACACACGGGTACCTTCTTGATGTAAGTAGCCTTCTGTGTTCTCTCACGAGAAGAGCGCAGACAACAACAAGGCGAGCGATCATCGGCACAATCGAACACACCAATCACTTAAGAGCCAAACACGTGCGGTCATGTATCCTGTGAAACCTCATGGCAAGAGAGCAGGGATGGCGATGACAACAACCAGCTACACCCGCACACACACACACATACACACACGAGAGAAGCAGCCTCATGTTATGCATTTATGTATAGATGTATGCATATGTATGTATGTACTTATGCTCGGCTACTCAGCTCTCTCTCTCCTTTACTGCTCTCGTGTTCATGCTCGCTCACACGCACACGTCTGGTGTGAGTGTGCATCGGGCATGCTGCTCTGTTGTTTTTATCTGTATATCTTGTTTTCTCCACTGATGACTGGCGTCTACCTTCGCCACTCGCAGCGTCTGTCGGTCGGCAGGGGAGTTGCAACGGAAGAGAGGAGTGGGCGAATTCGGGGCGTCGAGAGGGGCAGTGGAGAATTTGCTCCCGCCGCTTTCAAGGCGCATTCCTCATAAACTCTCATTCATTTGCCTTGAAAAGGCCGCCTTTCCTCCACAGTGTGCTAACAAAATGCCCTCACATCCGCATCAAAGTATCCCTCTCCCTCCCCTCGCGGACACGCAGAGTGCCCTTGGCAGCAGCAGCTGTCACAGAAGTGCAGGCCTCTCAGCATGCGTGTATGTGTGCGCATTGCGCCGGGAAGTCACTCAGCCACTCAAGAGTGTTGCCTGCCTCTATGTCATTGTGTCTTTCATCTCTGTGTTTCCTCCCTCCGCCTCTCTCTTTCCTTTTCGCTTGGTGCACATACGGCGTTGCGTGTGCTGTGACGGTCGTGGGTATGTGTGTGATGAACGGCACTCCTCTTTTTTTTTTGTTTGGTTCTTGTGCCTGTCCACGTCCCTGCCAGGACATCTTGGACCGAGAAGAAGAATGCCCTCGATGAGCGCGTCGCGGCAGGCGTCAAAAGTCTCCGCCACCGCAAGAGCCACGAAGTTCTCAACAATTCGAAAGCTGCCCACTGCAGAGCAAAGTGCCTCTCCGGTGGCGGCGGCTCCTACAAGCACTGAGGAGCCGAGTCGCCCGGCACTCATCAGCTTCGACGTGGACGCCACCATCGATACAGTGAACTCATTGCACGAAGAGCAGCACCGCGTAAGCGAGGAGGACGTCACAGACAAACGAATCGGCCGCTACCACTATGCGCAGCTTGTTGCACGCATGAATGAGCAACGCAGCCTATACCAATCTACCGCTATGTTTGTGGAAACAATGCTGAAGGAGGTCAACCACTCCACCGAAGCCAGCGTTGCGATGAAAGCATCGGCAGCTACGTGGGGTCTCAAGCTCCTGGCCAAGCACGCTGGCCACGGCGCCATTAACATGGTTCTCGAATTGCTTTTGCCGGCTCTGTACTGCGAGTACAACCCGAAGAAGCTGTGCAGGGCACCCCCCGCCGTGCAGTTGCAGGTACGGAGGCCGGACGTACTCATGGACAACCCGTACTTCACGCATTCCATGTTCGTGGATGAGGTGCAGGTGGACAAGAGATCTGCTACCAAGCTTCAAACGTCGCTGGAGGCAGCGTTGCGTGCGAACGACCAGCGCAGAAGCATTGTGTGCCACCTTATTGAGCGCCAACGGCAGCAGCAACTTGAGGTCGCCTTCCGCTGCTGGCGCCACCATGTACGCCAACAGCACCTTCTGCGCATGATGGGCGACAACACAGCGAAGCAGCGGGCAGAGGAGATGTCGAGGCTGCGTGTGCAGACAGTCTTTTACCACTGGAAGCTACTTGTAGAACGATCGCGAAGTACGTACTTGACAGAGAGACTGCACGAAGCCGCGTTTCAGCTGGAAAACGCAAAGAATCAGTTTCAGCTGCAGTGCTACCGCGCTGATCGCCTGGTGCAAACGGCAAAGGAGGCGACGGAGGAGATGGAGCGAGTGTCGCAGATCAACGAGGGCCTTCAGCGGCAAGTGGATGAGTTGAAGGAAGAGCAGGTGCGCAAGGAGAGAGAGTACAAAGAGACGCTAACGCGAAACGTGACGCAGGTGCTGAAGCTGCTGGAGACCTACGACTCGCTGGCGCGCGTATTGCTGCATTCGAAGCAAGCGGACGAGTATTTTATGCCAGAGAAGCCGCTTTTAGCTCGGCACTCTCAGAGTGATGATAGTGGTCAGGAAGCATCTGAAACTGAAGGCCAGTCGCTTGAGGTGAACGCTGTCGCGGAGGCGAGCTGGGAGAGCCCGTCCGGCTCAGCGCTGCAGTGGCTGCGGCAGTGGTGTGATGGGGTGCTGGGGCAAGCTAGCGGTCGCACGGAACCATTCAAGCCGATTCGCTCCTTCGGCGCCGACTTTTCGAACGGCGAGCGCTACCTCTACATTTTTCAGCACGTATTCCCCGAGGTGGTCCCGACGGCGCTCCAGATCCACGACATGGACGTCGAGTCGCGGCTGCGCCGCATTCGCGGCTACGTCGCTGACTGTGGCCTTCGCTACCGGCTGATGCCATCGGACCTCCTGAATGAGCGGGAGGATCTGCTTGTGTGCTCCCTGAGCGAGCTCTACCAGCAGCACCTGCTACGTAAGTGGGACCAGACTGTGTCGCGGTCGGTGACGGAGCTGAATGCGTTTAGGGAGGGTGACATGAAAGCGGCCTTGCTTGGGTGCACGGCCTCATCGCCAGCGGAGGATGTCGCAGACGTTCCAACCGAGCAGCTGGACGAGGCCGCAGTGAGGGCGCACGTTAGCGACTATGTCGAGCGAGTGAAGGCCATGAGCGAAGAGTTCAGAACGTCACTCGCAGTGGAGAACGAGGTGGTCAAGGCCAGTACCGCTATTGCGGTGCAGGAAGCGCGCCTCGGCTGCGAGCGTCTCCAGGGGACGCCTATCCCGCTCGTGGATGAGGCGGAACGGTGCGCGTTCTGGAAGCTGCCGGCCGGCGCGTTGGATGACCTGCGCGGAGCTAAGAAGCTCAGCGCCGAGGAGAGGATGTGGAACCTAATCGTGACGCAAACGCTCCCGGACGTGCTGCGGGCGCACGTCGACACAACGTCGCGCCTCTTTTTCCTCTTCGCTGGAGAGAACGCCAAGTCGCTCTCGGAGGTGGCGTTTTGGCGCCTTGTTGAGTGCAGTGGCATGCTGGTTGGTGGTATGGAAGTTCCCATGGATTGGATAGCGAGGCAGTACGACCACGTCGTGACGCCGCAGCTTGACGCAGCACTAAGGGCGGTGGCGCGCAATCAGAGCGAGATGAGTGTTCAGAAGCTGCGCCAGGTCGCCTAC
Organism: Leishmania aethiopica; assembly: GCA_003992445.1. NCBI lineage: Eukaryota > Euglenozoa > Kinetoplastea > Trypanosomatida > Trypanosomatidae > Leishmania > Leishmania aethiopica. The sequence goes on from RZOE01000084.1 coordinate 25,571, forward strand.
CAAGAAATGGACATCCGCAGCGCAACACCACAGCAGTTCGTCGAGCTGCTTGTGCGACTGGCCATGGCGTCGGAGAAGGGTAAGCACAGTCTCGTCGAAGGCACGCGCCGCCTGCTGCAGGGGCTGCAGCTACTCAGCAACGAAATCTCTCCGGTGGCGCGCGCGCTGCACGAGCCGGAAGCGCAGCATGTGTTGCGCTTTTTCAACGAGGATCTGTTCCGCGTGTACCTCTTCTACGTGAGAAAGCAGGAATCCTCGCGCAACACGCAGGACGCGTCGATGGCCACCCAGTTCGGAGGCCGTTTTGCCTCGCAGATGTCGATCACAATGCTCCTCACCATGCTGGAAGACTGCCGATTCCTCCTCGACAGCAGCGTGCGGAGAAACTCTTCAATAGGCGTCTCAGCTGACTCCACGCGGCCGCTCTTCTTCATCAACGCTGCGCAAGTACGCAAGGTGGTCTCCGCGTTGGGGAGTTTTTACAAGGGTGCCATGAGCGGTGGGCTCTCATTTAACCTCTTTGTGGATACGCTCGCGGTGCTGGCTCACCACTGGTGCCCCGATCCGCTTGTGCCGGAGCCGCGGCGCCTCGCTGGCTTCCTTGCCCACACGCTGCAGCAGCTGAGTGCGCGCCACATCAACTCCACGTTACTCCTGGGTACCGTTCCGACAATTAGGTTGGAGGGGCCCAGGAACGTCGACTTCTCGCAGGAGGCACGCCCATCAGTCGGCACCGTCGCCTAGCCGCTAGGAAACGACGTTGTGCTGCGTTGGAAGTGGACACTGGGACGAGAAAGAGGGACAAAGGACAGCGACGGAGGTGCGTGGTACTGGCGCCATCATTCTCGTCCCTGCGTCAAGTAGATCTGCCGGCATCCTGTGCACGTGTCTGTGTGTTGCCAAAGGCTCAATCTCTCCACTCGCCTCTCTCCAGTGCCCCCCCCCTCCCTCTCCAGTGCCCCCCCCCCCCCCTCTCCCTCTCCCTCCCCCTCCCCCTTGCGAGCACGTCGCTCGCGTGTACACTTTTGAGCCCTCCACTCTGTTTGCCCATGTACATATCAAAGCCGTGCCTTTCATCCCCCCATCTTTCCCCATAGTCGTCTCCTCGACGACATCCACGGAGCATAAGTGCTGACGTGCGTGCATGTGTCCATGTACTCGCTGTAGTGCGCTGCGACTGCGCATTGGGAAACTCAAGGTAGCTGACGGCGGCGCCACTGATGGGGCCCTCAGGCGTACCTCAGATCCGCGCTGGCCCTCTTCCCCACCTGCACATGCTCCAGCGGCCTCCTCTTTTGTGTTCGTCGGAGGCACTCTCACCTCCCTACTTCCCGAGAAGTATGAAAAAGGGAAAAGGGAGGCTGCAGTGCCTCCTCCCTTCCCGAATTCGACCATCCAGTCGAGCCAATTCCTCCACCGTTCCACACGGCGGTGGCCTTGAGCCGCCTGATTGGTCTGCGCAATACAGCAGGCAGCGCCGTTGCTCTTGAGCCTTTGCCACTCCGCTTCCTCATTCCCCGGTACTCTCTCTTCCTGCTCGTCCTTTTTCCCGACTGGTTGCGCTCTCTCCTTCCCTCGCCTCCACTGCTGCGGCATCACCTGGCAGGTGCACGAGGCTGAATCTGGATGGGCGCTGTTGCGGCGGTGCCAACGTGCTCGGACGCAAGCTTCTTCCTCTTTTTCCCGTTGCTTGTGGGTGCCAAAGGCAGAGCCGCTCTGTCCACTGTCTCTTGTCGCCGTGCTCATGTGGAACGGGCCAACCTACGCCATCGCGCGTGTCAGGCGCGATAGCGTGGTTCGGACTTTCTCTGCGTGCGGCACTTCGTTGGCGTCGCCTCAGCGTCGTTTTTCGTCGTGGTTCGAAGAGCAGCCCGGCGGTGGTCAGCGCAACGTAGAAGACAAGGCTGTCGCCGCATTTGCCGTCAACGCTGACAGGCTGGAGAAGGGCAAGACGATCATCAAGAAGAAGGCGCATGGAATTCCTTTCCACATATCTGATGCTGAGGCGGTCGACAATGTGTGCCGCCACCACGGGGCTGCGGTTGAGATTCACAGCGTGGAACGCTTTCTCATGCCGTTCTGGCTCACAGAGACGTCTGCCGCTGGCACCTTCAAGGCAGATCTCCTCCAGCACGATCGAATGAACATCACCCAGCCGCACTACTTTCTGTGGCTGGAGGGCCCGCGGTACCAGTTCAACTACCCGTTTGGGGAATACATGCCGATGAATCAAGTCTCCGCGTCCTACCGGGAGCCTCTTAAGGTGGTGGAGCGCTGCCTCACCGGCACCCATGTGCCGTCGATGCTGCTCTCGCGATTTGAGCTGCTGCATGAGGTGGAAAAGATGGAGCACCGACCCACTGTTATCCCCTTCACCATGTCAACTGTCACGGCCCTCTCCGTTATAGAGCGGCGCGTCAACCGCCGCGTGGTTTTGGATCGGATTGACCGCGAACTCCGCAAGTTTCACGGCTCGTTTCTGAAGAGCAACGTGAGCGTGACGAGCCTGCAAATGGTGGCGTCAAGTATTCGGCCTGCGTTCCTGCCACTCTTCAAGCTGACAGTGTCCACCATCTCACACTCGACGCCAGTGCCGGCGTTCATCTGCGGCGCTACCGGCAAGGTGGTAGGGCCGGTGCTGCACGTGCAGCGCCGGAAGCGGCTGGGGCTGGCGGCCGCAGCGGCTGTTGGTACGTTGCTGAGCCTTGCGCCTCTCGTGGAGCCCGGGGTGGCCACCGCCGCTGCGTTGGCGGTTGTGGCCTCCTCTGGCTTTGTGCAGCAGGCTGTGCAGCGGGCGCGCTTTGTGCGGGAGCAGGCGCACCAGATGGTGCAGCTCAAGTCCGTCGGCGTGCTGAACCTCGTCGCCGACAGCACGGGTTATCGCTGGACCCCAGAGGAAGAAGAGAAAGAAGAGTATGAGTACCGCGAGGAGCTTCGCCGTCAGGCACGCGCGAGGGACGCCTTTGAGCAGCGCGTGAAAGAGGAGGCGGCGCGCGACCGTGCCCGAGCCCATGGCACCCACTTTGATCCGAAGAGCCGCCGCCGCACCGACTTGGCGGATGTGGACCCGCGCGGCTACTACGAGCTGCTCGGACTGAAGGGGAAGGAGTTCTCTGCCACGGCGAAGGACATCACCAAGGCGTTCCGTGAGGCGGTGCGGATTCATCACCCGGACGTGCACCCGGAGGGCGAGGCGGAAAACAAGAAGCGCCACATGCAGCGCATCATTGAAGCATATAAGATTCTACACAACCCCAAAACGAAGAAGTCGTACGACTCTGGCGAGATGAGCGGCAAGTCGCAAGAGAATTCTTAGGTATGAAGTAGGAAGAAGGGCAACGAGGGGGAGAGGGGAGCTACATCGATGTGCGTCTGTATTCCAGCACCGGCGCTGAGACACCCTGAACTGTCACCTTCCCGCCGCCCCCCCCCAATACCCGCCACCTTCCCCTTCCTCCCACGCCGCCGACTGTACTTGCTTTATCCTCTTGTTCTCGTGTGTGTTTGTGCGTGCGTTGGCGCAGTCAAGCTCAGCTACAGGTTGAATAAGTCACATTTCGTTTTTCGTTCCGTGTCGGTGCATCCTCCCCTTCCCTCCTCCTTCTCCTCAGACCGCTTCCTCGATGTTCTCGTGGACGCGTGAGCAAGGGCGCGACGTGGAGATGTCAGTGCGCACGCATACAGAATAAACACCCTTCTGCTCTCTGTGGTGGAGGCAACTGTTGATGTGCGAGGGACGTCATGTCGCTTTTTCATTTTCACTGTGCCGAAGTCGCGCCTCTGAGCGCAGCACAGATGTGGATGCAGCAGGGAGGGGGCTGGACCTTCGAAGCGAAAAAGGCACACCCGCGCGCACCGCACAAGCGCTGGCTCACAAGTATCCTTCTCTCCCTGTCCCATCGCCTCTTCTTTCACGATCCACCACCACCACCCTCTCGCGTGATGCGTGCGTGTCGGTGTTGCTCTTCTTCCCCCTCCCTCTACTGGTGGCGTGAGCCGCTCTTCACCGGTGCAGTCACGCACGCACCCCAGCGCTGTCGTACACTTCACGACAGCGTCCCGTGGTGCTCTTCCTCTTTGGATCCTCTGCATAATGACTTCATCCATGTCTGTGCCACCCCCGCCCCCGGCGGCGATACCGCTGCCTTCGTCAGCAACCGCGGTTCCGCTACCGCCCTCTTGCGTTGTGCCGCCCCCTCTACCCGCGGCCGCCGTTCCTCTGCCGCCTGCGGAGGCCACGCCGCCGCCACCGTCCGCGCCGTCGGTTCCGCCTCCACCAGCAAGCTTCATTCCTCTGCCACAGCCGCCAGGTATGAATGCAGCCGTATCGGCAGCACCACTACCACCCTCGGCGATCGCTGCGGCCCCGCTGCCTCCGGAAGCCGCACCCCCTGCTCCAACAAGTGTGGTGGCCCCACCTTCACCCATGCAGGCAGCACCAGGGGTGACGGCGCCACCACCTGTGCAGCCCATCTCCGTTGAGGCATGGCGGACCCTAGAAAGCGCCACGCGCGAGCCGGTGCCCAACATGGCGGCCACCCGCTACCTGGCGGTGGAGGAGCGGGTGCGAGATGAGGTGTGTCGGCTCTTTATCCTCTCCGAATACGATGTTGGTACCCTCATGGCAAACATCGCCCAAAGCCTCCAGCACGTGGGGCGTCATGACGTGGGTCTGCTGCGGAACGAGAACAGCACCGCCTTCACCATCACCCAGTCTACCGCGCACGCGCGGCAGCGGGGCACACTGATGGAGCAGCGGCGCCACGCTGTTGCCGATGCGGTCGAGCGCATCAACCAGGCTGGCAGCGATGCTGAACGCGCGTTTGCTGAGGTAACGCAACGTGGGGCAGCAACTGCACCGCCGGCGGCACCAGTGAAGGATACCCCCACCGCTGCAGCGCCACCGTTCCGCAAGAGCGCCTACGAACTGCTGATGGAGCAAATCGCAGCCACTCGCCGCGGGCGCAGTCCGCAGAACCGTCGCATCGCTTCTCCGGAGCAGCGGCCGAAGGGCGCGGCGGGTGGGACGGGGTGTGTCGAGTACCCCACCTCCTACAACGGTAGCTATCTGCTGCGGCGCTACGGGGGCACGTACGATCCGCAGCGCCAATACAGTCATTACCGCTACTACGGCTTTCCTCCATTGAAGTGAGGCGTTCCCTTTTTTTCTTTACGCAGCGTGGAGGCGTACCAGAGCACGACACACACACACACGTGCGAAGGCAGTCAGTGTTGCGCACCGCAAATCTCTAGGACTGCATAGATAGACCTCACGTTCTCCTTGCTTCCTCGTCCCTCCTCCCTCCCCCACCGCACGAACGTGCCTGTGCGTGTTTGTGTGTGTCTGCCTCGGTGTGCATGGTTGTGCAGACGCGCGGCGGGGAACCGGATTCGAAGGAAGCGGCAATGTGTCAGAGATACAGCATGCATCGGGAGATGCAGATAGATCGGGACTCGCATAGCGCGCCTCTTGCTTAACGGGCCAGCGCGTTCGGTAGATGACACCTGCTGCGCACTCAACACACCAGAAAAAAGCAGCTCTGTAGAAGAGCCGTCCCCCGCAAGCCTCCATTGGTGGGGCTTGTTGTCATGCGTTGTGTGCCCTCGATCCATCCTCGATGGGCTCCAGCAAGGTATGCCTTCCCACAGCCCGCATCCGCACACACGGTGCTGCGGGAGCGCCTTTTCAAGCACGAGACGCCGCTCCCCATGGCTTTCTCCCTTTCGTTCTGCTTCGAAAGGTGCTCTTGTCGGTGTTACTTGTGGAGCTGTCTGCCCAGAGCCCACTCTACCCCCTCGCTTCGCTCCACGCCCTCCCTCGCTCGATCCTGGTAGTACGAGCACCTCATCAGCTGTACCCACACACAAACACCCCACGTGGGCGAACGCACGCACAGACGACCACACAGCAGCACGTCCGCGGCGACACTGTCCCTGCCTACACCGGCGTACGTAGCAAAGGCTCCGATCTACTCTTGTCTCTCGCGGCATGCCTCGCCGAAAGATCATTATCGACACGGACTGTGGCGGCGACGATGCCATTGGCATCATGGCCGCGCTGGCAGACCCCAATACCGACGTGATCGCCATGACGGCCGTCTGGGGCAACGTCAACGTGAATCAGGGAATGGAGAACATCGGCAAGCTCCTCGACGTTTTCGAGCGCGACATCCCCTTCTACAAGGGTGCCGAGGCGCCGCTCGTGTCGGATCCCGAGACGGTGCAGTGGGGCGGCTTCGGCAAGGACGGCTTTGGCGATGCGGATTTTCCGCCGTCCGCGCGGGTGCTGGAGCAGTCCAAGACGCACGCCGCCCTCGCCATCACGGAGCTGCTGCGAGCGGCTAAGCCGGACGAGGATACTGTCTACCAGCTCGTCTGCCTGGGACCCCTCACCAACATTGCTCTGGCGATGCGACTTGATCCGGAAGTGTTCCACGTACTGGGCAGCGAGACGGAACCAGCCATCACAATCATGGGTGGCGCGAGCGAGGCGAAAGGCAACTCGAACTTGACGTCGGAGTTCAACATGCACTGCGACCCTGAGGCAGCGTACATCGTCTTCAACCAGCGTAATATGCGTCCCGTCCGCGTTGTTTCGTGGGAAGTGACGGTGGACTGCTCCATGACGTGGACGTTCTTTGACGAGTGGATAGGCCGCCAGGAGAACGGGAAGAAGCAGCAAAACCGGTTTCAAGTTTTCATTGAGAAGGTGTTCCAGCGGCTGGAGACCTTCACCCGTCCGCTTCCCGACGGCACCAAGGCGAACACCGGGGACGCGGAGGTGACGCAAGACAACACGTGCGTCATCCCTGATGCGGTGGCCATGGTCGCCGCTCTTTACCCCGAGAGCATTCTGGATCGCTTCATCACCTACTGCACCGTAGAGCTGCACGGACGTGAGACGCGTGGTCAAACCTGCCTGGACTGGTACGGCACTAAGCAGTCGATGGCGAAGCGAGGGCGTTGGTGCAACTGCGAGATGATCACCCGTGTCGATAACGCTCGCTTCTTGGAAGCGATGAATGGCATCCTGGAATACAAAGTTTAATATGCACCCCCGTCGTGTTGATGACGGCACGGGCGCCACGCTCTCGGGATCTTTTTCGTTTTCTCTGCTGCTGTATGTGTACGCGTGGGTGTAGATGGCTGGTGGAGGTGAGGCCGGAAGCGAAGGCAAGCACGTCGTTTATTCACGTCTGTGTTGCAAAGCAGCCCTGCGATGCTCTTTTCGTATCTCGTTCGCGTCGTGCGATGAGCCACGCTCTCTCTCCCGGACGCCGCCTACCTCCCATCCCCAAGCGGCCCTTCGCCGGAGCGCCAACTCACTTTGCCCTTGTGATTGGCACATACCATGGCAGGAAGGAAAAGAAGAGCGACCCGCATGATCAAGAAAGTTTCTGGTGCAGGTCTGCGTGTGCTCTGTTTTCATTTTTCGTTCTTATCCACGTGAGAGCGGGCATATGGGTGCCCATGTAAGTGTTGGGTGCACCTTCTCTCCTCACCACCCGCTCATCACACGCAGATAAGCGCGCACACACCCCCCCCCCTCCAAGCAAGCATACGACTATATATGTACAAACACCAATATATATATATATATATATATATATATATATATATATGCCTACGCATATACATGCACGGAGCTGATGTGCACATTCGTTGACGTAATGACGCAAGACGACTGCTGGTGTCTTCGTCTTTTTTGAAGGAAAGCTGTCATCATATCAAAGGTTCGCGTCTGTCGAACTTCGTTAACCCCTCCCCCCCCTCCTCCTCTCCGCCCTCCTCCCACCCCCTTCCCAGATCTCTCCCCCCCCCGTCAGTCTGCCAGCGTTGCCAGGCGTAAAGAGGAGCGCGCGCTTGCTCTGAGGTGTGCTTGTCCCTTCAAGGAGCGAGGAAAGGTGTTCGCTAGCGTGCGCAGAGAGAACGGTGAAGATGTTGATCTCATGAGAGGAAAGGGGCGAGAGGCTCCGTTGTGCGATCCCCACACGCACGCACAACGCGCCGTCTTCTTTTTGGTTCATCTTTTTTGTTGTTGAGTAAGGGCGGCTGTCGTGCCCCGCTATTGTTTCTCTTCGCTCCAGTATATCTGTCGGTGGTGGCTGAATGTACTTATAGGACCGGCCGACTGGTTGTGAAGCTGCTGTCCCCCCCCCCCCTCCCTCCGTCCCTCCCTTCTCTCTCATGCACTGTGGCTCTCAGAAATTCTTTATCGCCCCAACGCCGCCTCCCCCTTCCCGGTTTTGCTTCACATTGACTCTGCAGGGAAGAGTATAACTTTGACTAACCTTTAAGCAGCAGCGGAGGAGGGGGGAGCGGCCGCAACGCGACGTGTGTGGGAGGTGATGGCTGGGTGTGTAGAGGGCTGTGCCATTGAAAAGAAGGCTGCGGTGATGTACTTTCTGTGTTGGTCTCTTCGATGGTTGTGTGTCTCTTGTTTTCTATTTTCGTCGTTGCCCCGCCTCGGGTCAGGTGTTGCTCACTACACGCGCCAAATAAAATGATTGAATGGCGCAATGCAAGCGTCGCACGCAGCTCCACAATACGCATCCCTCCCCCTCCTCGCGTATCCCCTAATCACCGTCCGCGTATGTGGCTCGACGCGTACACACAGGGAGGGGGAGGGGGAGGGGGGAGGTCGGCGAGAAACGAGAGTAGCCGCCAACGGCGCAAAGCGGCAGTTTCTCGGCAGCCCCTTCCCCTGTGCATCCCTCGTCACGCCTCCCGCCACACCCTCTCCTGCCCCTGCACGCATCGCCGGCCTTGCTGCCTCATTCTCATCCTCGCCATGATGACCCGCCCACGCCCCATTTCTACCTTTCCACCCGGTTGGCAGGTGCTTAGGCGGGTATATCTACACAGTTGTGTGTGTGTGTGTGTGTGTGTGTGTGTGTGTGTGGTGTGCGGCGTTGTGCGCACGCGCGTCTGCTCACTATTGGTTTAGAACGGGTTGCAACGCCTACACTCAGGCACACAGCGATACGCGCATACACATACAGACAGAGGGCACAGGCTCCGTCACAGAGAGAAGCGCTGGAGAAGTGAGGACCGGCGGGTGAGGGGTCTCCCGTCGTTGCCAGTCATGTCGAGCAGCGCCGTCCCCGCGTACGAGGGGAAGCAGAAGGTTTACGCTCTCCTCAACGGTACCTTCCATGCGGCGATTGTGCTGGAGGTAGCAGAAGACGCAACAGAGGGCGGTTTTCTCTACTACGTTCGCTACGTGGAGCAGGATAGCAGGCTGGACCAATGGCTGCAGGCGAGCGACATCAAGGAACGTCACCAGGGCCGCGCACACCATGGCAGCAGCTGCACCCATCAGCAGTACACGCCGAGCGGTATCAAGACGCGGCGGCAGAGCCACGTGACGGAGCAGCAGAACGCAGAGAGGGCAGTGCTGACGGGCGAAGGGGTTGGTATGTCCACAGAGGTTTCGGCAAACGCGAAAGGCGGCGGTGCCGCCCCGCACCTGGTAAAAGTGTCGAAGACGCGCGCGCGACGCGATAGCGCGTTTTTCTCACGCACCAAGAACATCTACTCGATCTGCATGGGGCCTCACGAGGTGGAGACGTGGTACTTCAGCCCGTACCACCTCGCCCGCCCAGAGGTGCAGCAGCGACTGCAGGCCGCGTCTCAGTGTGTGACGGGGAGCACTGAGCTGCAGTTGGTTCATTCCACCACGTCGCCAGGCGGCACTAGTGGTGTGAGCAGTGGTATCGCCGGCGTTGGTAGTGGCGCTGGTGGCAGCGGGAGTGTCGGCGTAGGGGCGGGTGGGTCAGGCAGAGGGAGTGGTGCCGGTACGCGGCAGTGGCCAATCGCTACGCGCTCCTTCTCTCTCCACATATGCCCCTACTGTCTGCGACCGTTCCTTGACAACGCAGCGGTAGTGCGGCATCTCCAGCAAGACTGCCTGCGCCATCCCCCTGGCAACGAGATCTACCGCGACCCAGTGCGGCGCCTCGTCGTGTTGGAGCTGGACGGCTCGCTGGAGCCGACCTTCTGTGAGCACCTTGCTCTTCTCTCGAAGCTCTTTCTTGAGCACAAGGCTCTGGACCACGACATGACACCCTTCCTGTTCTACGTACTGTGCTCCGTGGAGACGCACGGCCTGCAAGTGTTGGGGTACTTCAGCAAGGAGAAGCAAACCCCCGAGCCGTACAACCTGTCATGCATCTTGGTGCTACCGCAGTATCAGAGCCGCGGCATTGGTCGATTCTTGATCGAGCTCAGCTACGAGCTCTCGCGCCGTGAGGGCAAGGTCGGCACGCCGGAGAAGCCCCTCAGCGACTTGGGTGAGAAGCTGTACCTAAGCTACTGGACCGACTCCGTCACCATGGCCATTGCCCGGGCTATGGAGGAAGGCCACTGCGTCTCTGTGGATTACCTGGTGCAGGCAACGGCGATGATTCAGGCAGATGTGATACGAGCCTTACAGCACCAGAAGCTTCTGAACGGGCATCAGCTGACCATCTCTGAGGACATTGTTGAACGGTGCTACACGAAGCGCCTCACCAAGGAACGGGACATCACGAGCTACACCTTCTACACACACTTGCTCAGCTGGGCCCCCGGCTTCTACGAAGAGTTCCGTGGCGTGCCGCCAGCGCCAACGCATGTGCCTTGGCGCGACCCAAGCGCGCCCTACTCGCGAACCGGCGGTTGACGAGGGCGCGCGAGGTGCGCACAAGGAAGCAAGCCTGCATCGTTTTCCTCTGAGCCATCATCCTCCCCCTCCTTCCCCACGCCCCCTTTCTGGCTGCCACACTCTCCATGGAGCGGCTCTGAGGAAGAAGTGGGGCGGTGAAGGCCGAGGCTGGAATTACGCCGACACCGCGTGTCCGCTAGAGGGAGAGACGAAGGACCGCGATGACGACAAAGCGAAGGAGCCCGCGCGCGCGCGTGTTAGCCTCTCCGGCCGCAGCGGTGTGCGCCACGGAGCCAATCCGTGAGGGAGCCTAGCGAGAAGCTAACGCGACACGTGCGCGCCACATCTCTCCCTTCAGCAGCGTATCACGTTGGCCACTAGCCCGCCCCTGCCACCACTCCGCGTGGCAAGAAACGAAGGAGCAAGATGTCTCTCCATGCAGCGCATGTGTGCGCGGATGATGAAAGACCAAAACGAAAAACAGCGATGTAGGCAGATGTGCTGCGGCTGATGCAGAGCTGGGCATGCACATGTGGAATGTGGAGGCAACGGGCGTGCTCCCTCCGCACAGATGTACCTCGTGCCCTCCTCCTCCCCCTTTCTTTGTCAATCCCCTCTTCCCCTCTCGAGTCTCTCGAGTACGCTGCACTGATCATGCAGTGCTGCGTCTTCTTGTTGCAGGGCACCTCATAAAAGCTTGTGCGCCTCTTCGTCTCGTCTCTTCCCCACATGCATCATCTACTCGCTTGCACATCTTTCCTGTCCTCTGCCCTCCCCGAACATCGCACACATCGCACGGCTCGGTCATGTTTCCTCGGGGTCCTCGTAGCAGCTGTGCAACACTTGACACCAGCTCCGTCTCTCCGCCAGTGGATTCACCGCCATAGTAGGCACAGCAGTACAACAAACACGACGCATCGCCGTCTTGTCTGTGCTTCTTACATTTTCGTGCGCATCCCCCCCCCCCTTCTCCCCCCCCCTCAGCACTCCGCCTCCTTTCCTTTACTCATCACACACGCACGCATCTGACAACTTTACAATGCGCAGGGCACTCATTGCAAGCGGCCCCATGCGCCGGTGCACGCTGGCGCACCGCTACTGCTCCACTAAGCCTGCAGGCGACAACGCGAAGCTCGACGACTTGGCCACCGCCTACTCTCAGCTGACGCTGAGGGAAGTGTCTGACCTGCAGCGCCTCATATTCAAGAAGCTAGGCCACAGCGACGAATTCTACGAGAAGGCGCTGCTGCACGGTCTAGGCGGTGGCGGTGGTGCGGTTATGATGGCTCCAGCTGCGGCTGCGGCGGTGGCGCCAGCAGCCGATGCCCCGGCCGCTGACGCGCTCAAGACGGAGAAGAAGAAGGTTGAGAAGCTCACGTACGACGTTAAGCTCGAAAAGTTTGCGCCAGAGATCAAAATCAAGCTCATCAAGGAGCTGCGCACCGTGACGAACCTCAGCATCGCGGATGCCAAGAAGGCAGTGGAGAAGTGCCCCGGTCTTGTGGCCACCAACATGAGCAAGGACGACGCGGAGAAGCTCAAGGGGCTGTATGAAAAGCTCGGGGCCAAGGTGGAGCTCCTCTAAGCGCTGCAATACCACAGCAGCTGCGGCATGGAATGCCTGACGTCTGCACTCATTGAGTGGGCGTGTGTGTGTGTGTGTGTGTGTGTGTGTGTTTTGGCTTCAGGAAAAAAGATATGGATGTGTGTGTTCGAGGTACTCGGGCAACTATCGTTGGCGTTGCTCGCTCTGCGTGTGTGTGCGTCCTCCTGGGTATGTCTGTCTTGCATGTGCGTCCGTCGGTATGGATTCCGTTGATGAGCGCCTCACATACTTTCTCTGTTGTAGTGTTGCGTTGCTCATTCTGTGGGTGGGTGTGTCTTCTCTGCGCTTCCTTTCATCGTCTCCTCTTCGCTGTGAGAGAGTTGGCCGCAGCCAGTAGGGATCAACTTCGTCGCAGCGTCCACTCGCTAGCGTCGCCCCCCCCCCCCTACGCCCGACACGCTTCTCCTGCGCTTTTCAATCCAGTAGTCCCAGCGCGGAAAAGGACTGTGTGAGAGGCAGGCAGATATCGCGTACGCGGACGAGGAGAGAGCGGCACAGCACCGCCTCCTGCCCTCAGCCAGCTCTTCCGCCCTCATCAGGTTTCAGAAACGAAGAAAAATGCGCACCGGCGTCTCTGCTCCACCACCCCATCCCCTCTCTCCTCGCCCTCTCTCTTTACGTGCCTCTCACGCGCAGCAGACTCGCTCATGCAGCGGGAGCGCGCGTGGACGGAGCGCCACGCAACGGCTTTCACCTTCGCACCTCCGACACACACGGAGAGCTGAACTACAGCGCCGACCCACACGGAGAGAGAGAGACTAGCAAGCACACGCGTTTGCAGGCATGGCCTACTACACAGTGGAGGAGATCACTGATCGTCGCATCAACGAGGATGACGGCGCCATCGAGTACGCCGTGAAGTGGGAGGGGGTCGCTGGCGAAATCACATGGGAGAAGCGCCACCAGCTAACAGAGAACTGTGCGGAGACGGTTCAGGCAGTGGACCAGCGGTGCATGGACACCACTGATGAGGAACTCGAACGTTGGCGCGACGGCAAGTGGAAGCGTGGCGCGAAACGAGCGCACGATCCACCACCGCTAGTAGGCACCACAACGGAGCGGCGAAAACGCAGTCGATCTATCTCTCCGGCTGCAGTGGAGGACCTGGAGCAGGTGGAAGTACTGAATGGGCTTCTTCTTCGTCTTCCACGCGGCGACAGTCACAACGATGATGCGTGCGGTGCCCAGAACGCCGAGGACGAGGGGACAATCCTGATGCTGGGCGAGGTGGTCTTGGCGGAGGAGGCGTCAGCCATCCTAAACGGCACCGGCGGCTACCGGAAGAAGCGTAAGACCGCAGCCGTCAGCACCGCCGTCGCCCTTCACACCGCCCCGGCTCTAGACATCGAGAAGCGCTGGCGTGACATGCACGGACAGAGCCTCCTCCACAGCATCGAAGTGGCGCAGTCGATCACTCCTTTTCACCCGCACTTTCGCCTCCACGGGTGCGACCCGGCAACGCGGTGCGCGATGGCGCTGGAGGTGGAGCAGTCCTCACACCTGCGCATCATCAGCATCGCGCCTCCGCTCATGACGCACAGCGGCGCAGTGTTTGGGATGCCCGTGGCGCTAGACCCTCTTGTGGGGGAGAAGGATGTGGAGCAGCTACGACAGAGCGTGCAGCTCGAGTCTCCGCTCTTCGGTAGTGCTGCTCAAGAACTCGTGAAGCCTCATGTGGAGCAGATGGTTGTGCGGTACATCATTCCTGAGGTGACGCCTGCCACCGTTGACGACCCCGCCACTCCCACCACTGAGCTGTTCCCTGTTCACGGTCGCATCGCCTCAATGCCACTCTCGGTCTTCCGGGTGGTGTTTCCACAGCTGCTCATCGACTACCTGCTCACGAACTCCGTCGTTCTGCGTTGATAGATTTGGTCCAGATGAGGGAGTACCTGCCTGCTCACTCGCACTCTTTCACCTCCTGCACTGCACCGTGGCATGTGCGTGAAGCTGCTACATCATGCATGTATGTGGGCGCGTGTGTTCGTCTTGCTCTGCCACATTCGCTTCTGCGCCGCTCTGCGGCCAGCGCTCGTGCGTTATCTGCTCCACCACCGATGGTCACTGCGGGTCTGCTTGTGGTCTTCAGTCGGGTCCTGTGGAACGCAAAGCAGAGAAAGCAGCACGAGAGGAACATCGGAACCACGACTTGTCGTGAATTCCAGCCACTCATGAGAGC